>AWOL01S0037795.1:76003-116981 GCA_000715115.1 Nicotiana otophora | reverse complement strand
TATATATATATATTTCCTACTCTCTCATTATGTATATTCGTTACACTTTCAGTAGTTTTTGCTTTGTAGCTTCTTTATGGTTGTTTTCTTATTAGTTAGTGTTCAACTAAATAACTTCTTTTTGAATTAGTAGCTTCTTCTTGATTTAATAGCTTCTTTCTATGTTTTAGTGGATAATGAGCCTTTGGTTTTCTTAATCCCACGATTCTTTACAAAGGTAGTTTTTGTGTGAACCGGGTGACTCTTCCCAACGGTGGATGGCGTGACAACCTTCTTAAGGGATTGACTTCGTTTTTGGTGTTTAGGTAATAATAGTAGTAGCAATGAATAAAAAGACCTAATTGAGTCATGCTTGAAGAGTCAAACATGCTTCACTTGGTACCAACACACTTAACTACGTGCTTATGGTTTTAAACAAGGTTTTCGGAAAGAAATAACTCTATTTAGTGATCTTGTGACTCTTATGTTGACTTACGCAATCATCATGTTGTTTAATCGAACCATAGTATTTTTCAATCTTGAATATGATAGTTGTGGGCCCTTGACTCTATCCTCTTTAGCAATTCATCTGCGTGAGAGGTGAGATGTTTTTGTTGCAAGTCTAAGTACCCGTGTGAATGGTCTAGTACTTGCCCCGAATGTGTTTCTAGGCAAAATTTTAAGTTTTGCTTGGATTAAGAAGTGATTGTAGGCTCTCCTTGACCCGCTTTAAGTTTTCCATGGCCCACCAATTTTGTTAACCCTAGTCAACCCATTTGAGCCTAAAACCTTTTATCATTTGATAACCATATTACAAGCCTTTACCCGTATACCCTCTCTTGGCACCTGAGCTTTCCTTAACACTCTTGTGAAATAATTGGCTAAAAATGTAAGTTTTGGGGAGAGACGAGGAACTTGTACGAGGTATCAAGGCACAAAAAGAGAAAACAAATGATTAGAAGGAAAGGCAAGAAAAAGAAAGAACAAAAGAAAAATGCAAAATGAAAGTGAATAAGTGAAGAAGTTGAAGGGATTCAAAGAAAAGTAATGATGCAAAGCATGGAGAAATCAAAGAGGGAGAAATTGAATATCCTGATCAAGAAAGAGTGATGTTAAGTCTCTCTAGTTCCCCTAAGGAAAAGAAAATGCCTCAAATAGTTGGAAAAGCATGAGCCGAGAAAAGAAAATAGAGTGCTTAAGGAAAGATGAATCCGTTCTACCATAGCATATCCAACCTTAGTCCAAAAGCCTTCATTGCGACATTTTGGTGATCTACATGAGGGGCAAGCCTATGGTACTTAAAGCCGTACTTGCGATATGGTTTTGAGAGAGATGAGTGAACATTTCGCAAATCTTTGGATTGAGTGCTAAATTTTTAAGTGAGATAGGCAAACAGAGAGTAGTGGAGGAGGAGTTTGGGATCCACAATGACCTACATGAAAGAAAGAGCTTCCTTGATGAATAAAGTCAACTCTGGATGCTCAAGGGTCACATTAGAACTATTTGTCCATGAAAGTTTAACTTGTTGCCTTGTTGATAATTCATAAGTGGTGTGGGTAATTGTTGGTCCCAATTGATGCGTGAATGACTCACCTCTGATTAGCTAGAATGGTTCTTAACTTGTGGACGTGAGAACTACTTTATTTTCTTGAGGACAAGCAAAAAACTTAAGTTTGGCGATTTGATAAGTGGGGATTTTGACTACTTATTAGCGCCTTTTAGCTTTTGTTTTAGTCCAAAAGCATTTAATTGTGCTCCCAAAAACTAATGAAACATGCTTAATTAAAGGAATATTAGAAGATGAACTCTCGAGATGAAATCCAACTCAAGAAGGAGTAATCTGAACACAAAGACATAAAAGGCACATAAACTCAGAAGTGCAGACCGCAGAATACCATCTGTGGTCGCAGGTTGTGAAGGAAAAACCATCGGAGTTTGGTGCAAAGTGCGGTCTGCACATGAATTGTGCGGCCGCAAAAGCTGGGCCAGGAAAAAAGTTCAGAGAAGATGCATTGCATTTCATGTTCAGAGAAGAAGAGCTATGCTGCCACACTTTGTCACTCCCCAACATTGGGGAGCGCACCGTCGCTCAACCGAGTGAACCCGACCGAGCAAGCCTGTTAGATTTCCTTCTACCCAAACTCATCCATGAATAAAGATAATACATATTTTTATTAATTAGACCAAAAGGTGACCATGTCTACAATACCAATTGTTTTATCATTTTTAAAGTCTCAAATGGAACAAGTAATACAACTACAACATAACATAGTTGACTTTCCCAGCACCAATACACAACCCACACTATGTCTACGGAGCCTCTATAGATAAAGAAGAGTACTATGATAATATTGGCAACAAGGCCCCGGCTATACCTCAAACACAATACACAATGAACAAAAGATACATGACCCCAGAATGAAGTGGGGCTCACCAAGTCAGCTGGGAAGAGAGTGTACCTCAATCACTAATCAATATCTCTTGTTGTGGAACCACCTGCATCTATTAAAGATACAGTGCCCCGGTCAAAATAGACATTAGTACCGTTGAATAGTAATAGTATGAAAACCAAATATCAATTTAAGAAATCGAAAGTAAAATATAAATATGATGAACCATGTGACAATAGAATGGCACAGATAGTCGTTTAAACCAAAGCAAGCTTATCAAGAGTTGTCATTAACATTTATAGAATTTAAAATGAGATCCCTTGTAACCACTTTCACACAAAGCGGCCCCGCCGCCTCACCCCAATATATGCAGGTGGAGGTGTAAGCATAATACCAAAACTCTACTCAAGCGGCCCTGCCACCTCACACCAATGTATGCGGGTGGAGGTATAACCACAGTACCAAAAACCTACACAAAGCGGCCATACCGCCTCACCCCAATATATACGGTTGGAAGTGCATCAACGATACCAATACCTACACAATGCGTCTATGCCGCCTCACCCCAATATATATATGTGGGTAGTGGTGCAACAACAATAAAAAAAAACTATACACAAAGTGGTCGTATCGCCTCACCCCAATGTATGCGGGTAGAGGTGTAATCCCAATCACAATCTCTACACAATTTAGCATAATAATTTCCACATAAATCATGACTTGGCATTATAACATGTAGATACACAATCCATATTTTGGAACACATCCTCAATTTATAATGCAATATGATAAGATTATTTGAAACACAAACTGAACATATGTCTTTGTCACAAACTTATTCAGAATACCCGATTTGTAATAAACATCTTGGAACTTACAAAGGTATTGGGGGTTCCAATTCTTAAAGAAGAGTTTATCCAACATACCTAAATTGAGATTCCTTAAAATCTAAATGTTCCGGAATTCTTAGCAACTTCAATCTATTTTAGAAATATAACAAGTTGAACCAAAATTAGGAAGATGATCATAGTTCTAGCTCATTTGAGCATTTTATCAAACACTAGGTATGCATTACAGTTTCAAAGTCCGTTTATGGAAGATTCCATCATCCCACAACCCATTCTTTTCCATTTTTAGCTCACAATCTTCCTACACCCTTTGATAACACATGCAAGCAAAATAAACAACTCCCATACCCAAGAATTGTCTTGCTAATTACCCATTCTTAGATAAATTTTTAAATTGAGGGTTAGGGTGTAGAATCTTACCTTTAGGATTTAGACATAGTGACTTTTCCTTGTTAATCTGCAAAGATTCGAGCAATAATTCAAGGACAATTTGTTGAAGATCACTCTCTCGCTCTCAAAATATTAGATTTTTGCTCAAAAATGGTCCATTGTGTCTATTTAACAAAGTAGGGTCGGCTTATAAAAACACAAAAATGAAGCTCCGAAAATAATTGATATGCGGTCCGCATATCGGCCACATAATTTGGCCTTCGGAACTGGAAAACAATCTGCCTGGGTTTGCGGTCACTATGCGGCCCGCAAACCAGTTTTGCGGTCGCATAATGAACCGCAGAACAGTTCTGTGGTCACATAGTCGATCACAGAGTGGCATCCAAGCCTTCCATCTCGTCCTCACTTTGCGGCCATTATGCGGTCCGTACAGTGATTCTGCGACCGCATAGTGGGCCGCATAAATGCAATTTTCTGCCCAAATACTTCCTTTACTTTATGGTACATTGTTCAACACAAAAAGTCCGATCCTCAAACATGTAAGCCCAGTCTGGCACCATGGAACATTATTTTTCCTTTGCGAAATTTTACGGGGCCTTACATTCTCCCGCACTTAGGATCATTCATCCTCGAATGAGGGTCAAAATTCACTATTAGCATCTGATACCACACACCAGCAACCCCAAATTTTAATAACTCCCTAAATTTCCAAATATTTTGCCAGATTTCCCTTGTAACTTGGCCTATCCACCTGCCAGAGAACCCTAGAAACACATCCTAACAACATATACGTAATCCAACGACGTAACATAACACAAACAACACCAACTGTGGCCTCAAAAATAATATATTACCAGAAAAGTAACACCCTTAACATCAATTGTACAAATGATACATAATTCATAGAAGGCAACTCTTAGAATTTTCATAGAACACAACTTTATAAATACATGGCTATTCAAACAAATAAGGATACTTTTTCTTCATTTCTTCCTCGGCCTCCCAAGTAGCCTCTTTAACCTGTTGGTTTCGCCATAGCACTTTCACGGATGCAATTTCTTTATTTCTCAACTTTCGGACTTGCCGATCAATAATAGAAACTAGAATTTCTTCATACGTCAATTTCTCATTAACCTCAATAGTCTCAACCGGAACAATGAGTGTCGTATCTCCAACTACTTTCTTCAACATAGACACATGAAACACCAGGTACACTATTGACATCTCAGGTGGTAGCTCAATCTTATACGCCACCTCACCGATCCTCTCAATGATCCTGTACAGTCCGACATACCTCAGAATTAATTTCCCTTTCCTACCAAATTGCATTACACCTTTCATGGGGGAAACTTTCAAGAATACCTAATCATCTTATTTAAACTCCAAATCCCTACGACGAACATCTGAATAGGACTTCTGATGACTCTGAGCAGTCTTTAACCGCTCCTTAATGATCTTAACTTTTTCGATAGCCTGATGCACGAGGTCTAGACCTATCAACTCTGCTTCCCCAATTTCAAACCGCCCAATGGGAGATCTACATCTCCTTCCGTATAAAGCCTCGAACGGTGCCATCTGAATGCTAGCATGATAACTATTGCTGTAGGCAAATTCTATAAGCGTCAAATGATCATCTCAGTTACCTTTGAAGTCTAGAACACAAGCGCACAACCTATCCTCAACCGTCTGGATAGTACGCTCTCCCTGCTCGTCAGTCTGCAGGTGAAAAGCTGTACTAAGATTCACTTGAGTACCCAAACCTTGCTGAAATTTCTTCCAACAATTAACAGTGAATTGTGCTCCCCGATCAGAAATGATGGAAACTGGAGTGCCATGCAACCTGACTATTTCTTTGAAATATAACTGAGCATGCTGTTTCACTGTCTCGGTAGCCTTAACCGGCAAAAAGTATGCTGATTTCGTGAGTCGATCTACAATCACCCAAATTTAGTCAAACTTGCACGGAGTACGAGGTAATCCTACTACAAAGTCCATATTAATCCTCTAACACGTAAGCCCAGTTTGGTACCACAAAAAATTATTTTTTCTTTGCGAAATTTTACGGGGCCTTACAAGTTACAATTGTGCGGACTGCAGAAGAGCAAGATGCGGTCGTAGTTATAATTGTGCGGACTGCAAAAGGAGTGCATTGCAACTGCAAACTAGAATTATGTGGTCGCAGACTTCCAATCCTGTCAAGCTGAAGAAAAATGTGGACCGCACACAGAATTGTGCAACCGTAGAACCTCCCGAAGGGCATTTGTGTCCGAAATTTCTAGCCATTTATATATAGACGAGTTTCATATTTTAGGTCACTTTTTGGCATCAACTGCTACAATAGTCGTTTCCTTTTACTCTTTTTAGTAGTTTTTCATATTTTGAGCTATTTGAACATAGATTTTATCATTTTATCATTGGGTGTTTGATTTAATGCTTGTTTATGGTTGGGTGTTTATTATTAAGCCTTGTTCTTGCTTTTATTTGTGGAATTAATGGTTGCAAACATTAGTTCATGCCTATTTGAATTGGTCTCTACTTGAGAAACATTAGTTCATGCCTATTTGACAATCCCAATTAAAGGTTTGAACCTAGAGATAGTAATAACCCGACTTGAGCGTTTGAACCTAGAGATAGTAATAATCCGACTTGAGCTTTTCATCAACCGTTTTGTTCAATACCCATTTGGACTAGAGAAAGACAAATTGGGAAAAATCACTCTCTGACCGAGAGTTATTGAGTGGGTAATTGAGTGTTGATAGCTATAATACACCCCGACCAATAAAACAAGCTTTAAAGTTTATATCCCATTAGGTAAACACCTAGGTGAAGGTCATAGCCCTAGGCTTTTTTATAACATTTGAAAAACAAAAAAATAATTTCCTATTTTTATTTATTAAATTGCAATCATAGTTTAATTTAGACTTTAAAACAACCCAATTTTGTGGAAGTGCAAATTTAGATATACAAATTCACGCGCTACGATATATACTACTAAATCCCATACATATAGCTCTCTGCAAAATTCGACCTCGACTCTTGTTGGGTATTATTATTGCATCGACCGTTTTCATAACCTCAAATTGAGGTGTGAGCTTAGACAAAATCACCGTTGCCAAGAATTGATGACTTATTCGATCAGCTTCAGGATGCCAAGGTATTTTCAAAGATCAATTTGAGGTCTAGTTACCATTAGTTAAAGATTAGGGCATCCGATCTCCCAAAGCCAGTTTTTTAGACTAGTATGGGCATTACGAATTCCTAGTGATGTCATTTGGGCTGATAAATGTCCCAACAACATTTATGGATTTGATGACCGGGTATTAAAACCCTATTTGGATTCTTTTGTGGTTGTATTTATTGATGATATCTTGATTTACTCCAGTAGTCGAGAGGATCATGAGCAACATCTTCGGATTGTATTTCAGACTTTCAAGAATAATCAGTTATATGAAAAATTTTCAAAATGTGAATTTTAGCTGGACTTAGTTGCCTTTTTAGGGCATGTTGTATCGGCTGAAGGCATAAAAGTGGATCCTAAGAAGATTGAGGCAGTTCAGAATTGGCCTAGACCTACTACAGCTACAGCGATTCGGAGTTTCCTAGGTTTGGGATGCCATTATCGCCGGTTTGTGGAGGGGTTTTCATCTATAAAATGTCCATTTACCAAATTGACCCATAAGGTTGCCCCATTCAGATGGTCAGGCGAGTGTATGTTAAGCTTTCAGAAACTCAAGACTGCTTTGACTACTACGTCAATGTTGGTATTTCCCACAGGTCCAGGATCTTATACGGTATATTGTGATGCATCTTGCATTGGGCTTGGTGCAGTATTAATGCAATATTGTAGGGTGATTGCATATGCATCACGGCAATTGAAAATTCATGAGAAGAATTACCATGTTCATGACTTAGAATTGGTAGCATTTATTCATGCGCTGAAGATTTAGAGGCACTACCTTTACGGTGTCTCGTGTGAGGTATTCACTGATCATCGTAGTCTACTGTATCTGTTCCAACAAAAAAATCTCAATTTGAGGCAAATACGATGGTTGGAGCTATTGAAAGACTACGATATCGCCATTTTATATCACCCTGGAAATACCAATGTGGTGGTTGATGCTTTGAGTAGAAAGACTGTGAGTATGTGCAGCCTTGCGTATATTCCGGTTGGTAAAAGGCCATTAGCTGCAGATGTTCAGACTTTGGCCAATCATTCGTGAGGTTTGATGTTTCAGAATCTAGTCAAATTCTAGCTTGCACAATCGCTTGGTCTTCTTTGTATGAGCGCATCAGAGAGCGACAGTGTGATGGTCCTCATTTGCTTGTCCTTAAGGACACGATGCGATACGGTGGTGCCAAGAAGGTAGGGGGGGGGGAATATGGAGTTCTACGGATGCAGGGTCGTATTTATGTGCCTAGTGTGAACGGTCTTTGTGAATTAATTCTTGAAAAGGCCCACAGTTCCCGGAATTCTATTCATCCGGGTGTCGCAAAAATGTATCAAGAATTGAGGCAACATTATTGGTGCCCCATTCAGGGTCCGCCTTCACGGTGTGCCCGTGTCTATTATTTCAAATCGAGGTACACATTTCACCTCGCACTTCTAGAGGGATGTACAGCGTGAGATAGGCACGCGAGTTGAGTTAAGTACAACATTTAATCCACAGACAGACGCACAGTCAGAGCACACTATTCAGATACTGGAAGATTTGCTTCGCACTTGTGTTACAGACTTTGGAGGTTCTCAGGATCAGTTCTTGTCACTTGCAGAGTTTGCCTATAGTAACAACTACTAGTCGAGCATTCAGATGGCTCCGTATGAAGCATTATACGGGATGCGACGTCTTTCGTCAGTTGGCTGGTTTAAACCGGGAGAGGCTCGGTTATTGGGTACCGATTTGGTACAGGATGCCTTGGATAAGGTCAAGATTATTCAGGATAGACTTCGCACAGCTCAGTCTAGGAAAAATAGTTATGCCGACCGTAAAGTTTGTCACGTTGTATTCATGGCAGGAGAAAGAGTATTGCTCCGGATTTCACCTATGAAAGGTGTAATGAGATTCGAAAAGAAGGGCAAGTTGAGCCCTAGGTATATCGGACCATTTGAAATTCTTGAAAGCGTGGGTGAAGTAGCCTACAGGCTTGCACTACCACCTAGTTTATCAGCAGTTCATCCGGTGTTCCATGTATCCATGCTCCGGAAATACCATGGCGATCTGTCCCATGTGTTAGATTTCAACTCAGTCCAATTGGACAAAGATTTGACTTGTGAAGAGGAGCTGGTTACTATTCTAGCCCGGCAGGTCGACAGTCAACTGAGGCGGCTACCTGAGAGTCTGAGTCGGACATACCAAGTAGATATCCATACCTTTTTCACCAGCTCTGGTAATTTTCTAATTTCGTTCGAGGGCGAACGTTTGTTTTAGAGGTGGAGAATGTGATAACCCAATATAGTATCTTTAATTTTAAACATTTATTTCTGTTTTCAGAGTCCTCAAATAGCACCTTTCAGCATTCTTCGATTTGCGTGCGCAGTCCGTAAAGTTTTCCGAAAAGTTTTTATGTGAAAAATTGATACAAATATGAAAAAGTGCTTAAAAACTCATTTGAGTTGACTTCGGTCAACATTTTGAGCAAACGGAATCGGATCAGTATTTTGACAGTTTCGGTAGGTCCGTATCATGATTTAGGACTTGGGCGTATGCTTGGATTTCAATTTAGAGGTGCCTAGCTTAAGTTATCGCCATTTATTGAAAATTAGAAGTTTGTAAGCTTAAAGATTTTAAAGTTTGACTGTGAATTTGACTTTATCAATATTGGGCTCTGATTGAGATTCCAAGAGTTGGAATAGCTCAATTATGTCATTAATGACTTGTCTGTCAAATTTGGTGTCAAGCGGAAGTGATTTGACGCGAGTCGGACATCCGGATGATAAAATAGGAATTCTTAAGTTTCATTGAAAATGTCATTTGATTTGGTGTCTGATTCGTAGTTTTAGGTA
Source organism: Nicotiana otophora (assembly GCA_000715115.1). Taxonomy (NCBI): domain Eukaryota; kingdom Viridiplantae; phylum Streptophyta; class Magnoliopsida; order Solanales; family Solanaceae; genus Nicotiana; species Nicotiana otophora. The sequence continues at coordinate 107,373 of AWOL01S0037795.1, read as the reverse complement.
TTATTTTGGTGTTTTGATCATGCGAGCGAGTTCGTTTGAAGTTTTTGGACTTGTGTGCATATATGGTTTAGAGCCATGAGGGCTTGGGTGAGTTTCGGATAGCCTACGAATCTTTTGAACTTTGGAAAACTCTGGTTTTTGATCTTCAGCTGTCATCTGGTGCGTTGTGCTTCATGATCGTGAAGCCATACCCGCAATCACGAAGGGATATTTGTGAGCTGTGATTTTTACTCTTTGCGTTTGCGAAGAGAAGCACACGATCGCGTAGGGTTGGCTCACAGTGCATCTCTAACGCGTAGATAGGACCGCATCTGCGAAGAGGAAAAGAGACAGAAGCTTGGTACTCAAAATTTGTGGTTCGCGATCTCATGAAGCAGTCCGCGATCGCGAAGGTCTGAAAGGTTATGCTTCGCGCTCGCGTACGGGACATCGCCTTCGCGTAGTGCAAATTGGCAGCCTGTGCAATTTATGCTTCACGATCGTGAAGACAGTGCCGCAATCGCGAAGAGTAAATTGGACAATAGAACTTAAGTTCTGGAAATGAGATATCATCCCATTTTTCCATTATCCGCGATTTAGAGCTAGGTTTGGGCGATTTTCAGAGGGATTTTCACAAATTTGAACTGGGTAAGTGTTCCTTATCCTATATTGATTATGTTTCGTAAATCCATATCTATATTGATTATGTTTGGTAAAACTTTCCAAAAACCAAAATTTAGGATTTGAAAGACAATCCGATGTTGGAATTCAATAATTTTAGTATGGTTGAACTCGTATCGGAACGGGTATCCGGATTCCGTGATTTTTCATCGGGTTTCGAAAAATGGGCCTCACATTGACTTTTTGTTGACTTTTCCGAAAATGACTTAAATTAAGTCTCATTCGAATTATGAATAGTTTCTAAAGCTCCAACTTAATTGTTGGCCAATAATTTGATAGGTTTGATTGGTTTGGAGACTAATTCGAAAGGAAAAGGTGTGGTCAAGTAATCACTTGAATTTTCAAAACAAGGTAAGTGTCGTGGTTAACCTTGACTTGAGGGAATAGAACCCTTGGATTATTTGTTGCATGAATTTCATTTGTAACGACGTATAGGCGAGGTGACGAGTGCCTATACATCGTCAAATTGATTGTTTGCATAATTATCTAAAAATCATAAATTATTTTAAAACATGCATTAATTATTATATTAATAATTTCTATCACATTCCTTGTCCAATATTATGTCTTAAATTCATGCTATGATTGATACATGCTTTTTTCACTTATGTGTCTTAATTGCTACTTGACATTTAGCATATTAAATATTAAATTGCCTATTTTCTCCCGGATTTTCACAATTAATTGTTACTTGTTATTACTTGTTTCCTCAATAAATTATAATAATTGTATGTTTTGTTGCCTAATAATTGTTGACATTCTTATCAACACCGAACCGCAAACTTGATCCTCAACTTCCAATTCCCATGTCGCTCATTACATCTATCAAGCCGCTACGCGAGAGTACAAGAATTCATAAGCCCTGAACTACAAGTAGAATAAACACTCTATTGGCTAGAAACTTTTCACTTAACTCATTTTAGGAGAACCCTTGCTATACGCAACTGAATTCCATAACCACAGAAAATACAAACCTCGAGGTGTGGTCTGAACCACCATAAATATTCAGGATCCATCTATATATAACAGACCATCATAATCAATACCTCCAAATCAATCAAATTACGGTGGCTGTCAAGCCCGCACGTACAGCCACGAATCACCTGTATAACTTAACACGCCGAATGAACTGATCATTACCACAATCATGCTTATTCCATCCATTACTAACCGACCCAACTTCTTTTAATTTACTTTTGACTTGTCTTAGAAATAATAATAGCTCCATTCAGAAACATAATAAAACTCAATTAACACTCATCCCGAGTGATCCAAATCACGAGACCACATCGTCTCAATACCCATGAACCATACCATTCCCACCTCTAGAGCATAATAGCATCTCCAGCTGGTACACTCATTCTACAAGACCTTCCGCGAATACCAAGATATTCCTCCCATTTCTTCAATACTACCCCGCAGACTCGATGATAACATAGAAAATTCCCCAAGTATTTTTCACACTATACTGCAAAATCCCGATCTTCATCCACTCAACGAACACAACATCCTTAGACATCGCGCTTACATCCTTGAACCCATTAGAACCACTATTGAGATTCACCCGCTCTGACCTGGTCCCGAATATATCAAACTCTAACGCTCTGTTAGTACATGAACACTCCCAAATAACCAATTAGATGAATTCTTTTCCTTGTACATTACATCCACAATAAGCGTAAATTCCGAGTCTTCCCAAAACCTACACATAAATTGATAAGGCAAAATATAGCACCCATTCATCAAGTTCTTTGCTCGAATTACCCCTGATATTTTCTTTTCTTAATCATAATTAATCCACCAATGCACCGATAACTAGAAACCGCACAAGCAGACAACCACGAGATCCAATCATAGACTATGGGATCCCCCAAATCTCTTGTTAAACTTTTCATGAACATTCTGAATTATCAGCCACAATCGCATATTCGACCTTCTACCGGGTAGTAAGTAGAACGCTTTGTAGGAACTTCATCAAAATCGCACAACTGCTAACTTGCTCAAAGGAGATAGCCCACCTGTGCAATTCCTTACCGACATCTTCCAACGACGCTACACTTGGTACAATTACCACGATATCAGTAATCCCTCCTGAGCCCATGCTCGTCCACCAGCTATACAAGTCTGTTCATTCCTCATTGACGTCAATTGAAAGTCCAACAATACATTCCAAACTCGAAGTCATGTCGTATCCTATAACGATAATCAAGCTCTTACACCCCTCTTCATTCCAAGCACACTCATTTCTGTTATATTCAACCTTCCTCAACACAGTAGCCACCATTTCAAATAAAATTTACAGACCTAGTCACAGTCCACCATGATTCCCAAATCGCTCAAAACTTTTCTCAAGGCATATGGCTATTCTACCACATAATCCATATGCTACTCTAGCATTCCCACTTCGATTAAACCATCTCCTTTAATCAACTTCTCGACATCTTCTTTTCAGACTTGACCCTCTAGTAATTCAATCACCGCAAGACACATCCCACCATGTAATTCCTCCTCCTTTGCTGCCAAAATTTTACCTCAAATCATAATCCATCTGTAGAATCTGAACGGATAAATTGCCACCAACTCTAAGCCTCCTCAAAGATCATCTCCCCTGAGCCATCAACATTAGAAACACCGATTACATTATGAAACCGCTACACGCTGCCATCTTTGACATCCGCTTCTCAGGCATCATTTCACCACACCTGAAGGCAAATCAAAGAAGACCATAACACCGAAGAGAATTAATGCGTTCAAACATGGACAACGACATCACATCATAAATGAGAATTCCACCACGCTCAAAAATATCAAGTCTCATTACTCCATCAAACAAAGCCTGAACACCCATAGTCTGATTTCCTTTCCTCCGCTGGAATTAAATGTCGAACTGCTAAACCATGAACCGAGTAGTCCTCTTTTCGAGTCATTCATTGTCACGGCACATAAATAAGGACCTCACCGTTTACACCAACACTGCACGATAACCATTCTTGAACATCATAATTCACTGTGCAGAGCCGTGAACCCGTAGGCAACACTAACATTGCGCTGAAATGACAAAACATCCCTCCATGAAGCGACGAGAATAGCCCAATCAAATACGCAGGGAGAAACATCCTACACCACATCTGCAGTACCATTACAACTCCTCAATGCCCAATTGATAACAAGCACTCCACATCGTATAAGAATGACAACAACAACAACAACAACAACAACAACCCAGTATAATCCCACTAGTAGGGTCTGGGGAGGGTAGTGTGTACGCAGACCTTACCTCTACCCTGGGGTAGAGAGGCTGTTTCCAATAGACCCTCGACATTCTTCCCTCCAAGAACTCCCCACCTTGCTCTTGGGGTGACTCGAACTCACAACCTCTTGGTTGGAAGTGGAGGGTACTTACCATCAGAGCAACCCACCTTCATCGTATAAGAATGACAACAACAACAACAACCCAGTATAATCCCACTAGTAGGGTCTGGGGAGGGTAGTGTGTACGCAGACCTTACCTCTACCCTGGGGTAGAGAGGCTGTTTCCAATAGACCCTCGACATTCTTCCCTCCAAGAACTCCCCACCTTGCTCTTGGGGTGACTCGAACTCACAACCTCTTGGTTGGAAGTGGAGGGTACTTACCATCAGAGCAACCCACCTTCATCGTATAAGAATGAATATGAAGGAAAGGAAAGTATGATCGTCAATAGAATCCAATCGCAGGACGAGGAATCAAGAAGGGAAGTACTTTTAACAGTCCTGTAGCCTCTCGAAGACAAGTACAGACGTCTCTATACCAATCCGCAAGACTCTACTAGACTTGCTCATGACTCGTGAGACCCAAGTGAACCTACAGCTCTAATACCAAGCTGTCACGGCCCAAAATCTCCTATACGCCGTGATGGCACTTAACGTCGTCGTCAGGAAAGCCAATGGTGAATTTCCAACTTCATTACTCATTTTAATATTTTTGAAATTATAAATCCCATTAAATAAATAAAGTAAAAATCTGGTACTCGGTCAAACTCGTGATCCTCTTTACCAATTTCCATATAAAGTATAAATTACAAGATAAAATGATAATAATTACATGACTATAATAATGAACATCCATTAGGAACCCCCAAAATCCGGTGTCACAAGTGCATGCGCATCTACTGGGACTATAATAAAATACAACATATGTTGGGAATACAAGTTAGACAGGAGAATGTAAATAACTCTGATGGAGACTCTGTATGTTGCGAATCGTAACATGGAATGCAGCTCACCGTGAAATCCCCGCAATAGCTGCGCTTTTGAGCCCCAAAGACCACCAGACATTAATATATATATATATATATATATGCACAATAAGTGCAGCAAGTGTAGCATGAGTACGTAAATCAACACGTACCCAATAAGTATCTAGCCTAACCCCGAAGAAGTAGTAACGAGGGGTCGACATCGATACTTACTAATGGTCCATTAAATCAAATACAGTAGGAAGTAAACAAATATGAGGCATGGTAAATAAACAATATAAACAAATATAGGTACGTGGTGCAATCCTTCTCTAAACATTAAACTCAAGCTCTCAATTATCGTTCACCTTCTCAACCGGAGTATATACGTAAAATGGTTCCCACCAGATAGGTCATCACAACTCAAATCAAGAAACTCACAGATACGATGGCTTCTTGTCAAATATTACGCACGACACTGCCAAGGCGAACGACGCCATCCCATAAGAGTATTTATAGAAATGTCGAGGCGAACGACCCGATCCCATAATAATGTGTACACTGTCGAGGGTCGAACGGCATGAACCATAGATGCATTTATTATACTGTCAAGGCGAATGGCCCGCTCCCATGAGAATATGATATTGCCGAGGAGAACGGCCAGATCCCATTAGAATATGATGCTTTAACGGGTCCTTGATCCCACTCACGAAGATACGTGTGAGTTATGAAATCTAAAGAAGCTTTTCAATGAAAATGCACAACGCGAGAGACTTTTGTACGGGAAAACACAATTATTCCACGGCTAATCAGGTAGCTCATCCAATCTCTACAATAGTGAGTATATCACTCTACGCAAGACTAGTCTCAGGTTATAACGTAAAGTAAAAGAATTAAACAAGCAAGGATAACTCAAATAGTATAATTGAAGCATGGTGTAAACCTAACTCTACCCGGACAAATCAGGAATCCTAGAATACGCACGGACACTCGTCACCTCATACGTGCGTAGCTCCCACAATATGTAGCACGTAATATAATACCTATGGGGTAAATTCTCCCTCACAAGGCTAGACAGGAAACTTATCTCGCTCTGAAGTTCCATAACCAGCTCCAAGGCCTCTCTAACACCTCGACTCAAAGCAAAACGATCCGAAACTAGTCAAACAGTGTGCAAATCAATCAAAATATACTCCAATGCTTATAATTAATCAATTTATAAATATTTCCAACTCCGCTCGAAAATTCAATAAAGTCAACACTCGGGCCCACGTGCCCGGATTCCGAATATTTTCGAAGATAAACTTTACTCATAAAATTACGAACTTAAATACATATTTTATTCCTAACTTTACTTCCCAAATCGTGGTCAAAATCTGAAATAGCAATTTCTAGATTTTCTCTTAAAATCCAAAAATTCCTACAATTTTCCAAGTATTTACATGCCCAAATTCGTATATTTAACTCGCAACTTGTAGAAATTATTTACCTCATGATAAGCGATGTAAATGGAGCTCCAAAATTTCTCCAAGGTTGGCTCCCATGGAAGAAATGAAATGAAAATGAGCCAAACCCACGTACTTATCATGGCCCTCTGCCCAGCGATCATCGCACATGCGGTCACTTGACCACATCTGCGGTCCCGCATGTGTGGCCCAAATTCCGCTTCTGTGGATCCCTTAAGGCCTCCCCTCCTCCGCATCTGCGAGCAAGCTTTCGTACCTGCGAAGGCACACATGCGAAGGCACACCTGCGCCCATTCCTCCGCTTCTGTGGAAATACCTCCCCTATTTTGCTTTTACGGCCAACAACCTGCACATGCGAGCTCGCAGGTGCGGTGGATACCTCGCACATGCGAACCCAGACAACCTCACTCCCCTCAGCTTCTACGACCCTTTTGGCCGCTTCTGCGAGCTCGGACCTGCGGCCCTTTCCACGCTGGTGAGATTGCACCAGATCTCAGTTGCCTCAGCAATCTTCTAAGTCCAAAATCGATCTGTTTCCAATCCGATTATTAACCGAGGTCCCCGGGATCCCATCCAAACATACCAGCACATCCCAAAACATGATACGAATTTAGTCGAAGCCTCAAAACATGTTAAACAATATCAAAATTACGAATTGACGATCGAAACCATTCTTTAGACTTTCAAATATTCAAACTTCGCCGAACGCATCCGAATTGTACTTAAACATTCCGGAATGACTCCAAATTATACATGTAAGTCAAAAATCACGATAAGAACCTATCTTAAGGCTCGGAACCACAAACGAACATCGATAACACAAAACTTCACTTCAAATAAAACATAAAAAATTCTAAAACCTTCAAAATGCCAATTTTCCACAACAAGCGCCGAAATGCTCCCCGGCGGTCTAATACTCAACCCGAACATATTCCAAAGTCTGAAATCATCATACAAACCTATAGAAACGTTTATATCCCGATTCCGAGGTCGTTTACTCGAAAGTCAAACTTTGGTCAACTCTTCCAACTTATAGCTTCGGAATTGAGAATGTTCCTTCCGAAACCACTCTGAAATTTCCGAAGTTCAATTTCGACCATGCGTACAAGTCATAAAATATGAAGTGAAGCTACTCATGGCCTCAAACCTCCAAACGATGCACTAGAGCTCAAAATGACCGGTCGGGTCGTTACACATGATGTTATTGTCGAAACTTTGATATACTATTTGTGTACTAATACATAAGCTATTTGGTAGATTTATGTTTTTCAGTAGCATGACGGGCACAGTTTTCTTCAAAATCAACCTATATGCAATGGAAGATCAATTTTAACTTAGTCTATTATATACATATGATGACACTAACATAGGTAAGAAATAATGAACTTGACAACAAACCTGGATGGTAGAAGGACATTGGATATTAAAGTATTTAAGTATTTTTCTTGGTAGTAATTGTTGGTATCATCTTCTGCTGAATCAAAACTAAAAATATTTTATTTTTATCATAAAACTTAGCAATCAAACTTTTATTTAGTTGATTAATATATTCATTTCTGCTAGCTAAGATAACTCTTTAATTTCTATCATGTAATTTGCAAATATTGCATTTAATCTAATGATGGAAATAGTTTTTCTTATTAAATGCACTACTATTATTATTGGGGTTGATAACTAAGTTTTCTAGAAGAACCAAATCATCTTTTATTGGATGCACTATTTCATTTTCGACTGGAAGCAAGAAGTCATTGAATGTTAGATCTATTCTTACTTTTATATTTCTTGTCAATTTGAATTTTTTTCATTCGAGGCTATAAGTATAATTTTGGTAAGCTAGCTTTTACAGTCTTTGCTTTCGTCGATTTTGGAACTACTGATAGTACTTGACAGAAATCATCAAACTATTACTTTTCTACCAAACGGTTCATTGATATCCAATATATCTCTAGAACTCCGGGCAATTGTTTCGATCCTTTGATGCTTAGCCATAAGTGCTTCATCCCATATTATCAATTTGGCTTTCCTTATAAATTTAGTAATATTGCTCTGCTTTAATATATTTGTGATGCTTATTTCATTATTTTTTCTAGTTCTTTATTACTTGTTATGTCACTCGCTTTCATTACCTTATTATATTACTGATGTTATTACTTATTGCTTTATTTTGACCGTTCCTTAAGCAGAAGGTCTATCGAAAATATCCTCTCTGCCTTTATATGGTAGGGATAAGGTTGCATACACATTATCCTTCCCAGACCCTATGTATGGGATTAAGCTGGATTTTTTATTGTTGTTGTTGTTGTTGTTGTTATTGTTGTTATTGTTGCTGTTGTTTCTTTCAGTGTTTTGAAGAGTTATATCAAATCTAAAGTTAGTTGTACGATCTCATAATAAAATCGTTGCTGGTACACCACTTGTTAGTTTTACTAACAATATCATGCCTCTTGATCTGGCATTTGCAAGTAATACGTGATATGGGAATATTATTTTGATTCCGCCAGTGACATCTACAAAGGATAATCCTGCTATACCATAGTCGACTCTTTATTAGTCTTGAAAGCATGTTCTTGTCCAGTATTTAGCTTTGATTGTGCTTCCTTAGATACTTGTATGGCCTTCTTAATACTATATTAATCTTTCTTACTTTGTGATCTAATTTTTTCTGACCCTAACACTCTTTTATGGAATAGATTAATGTACCTTTTGTTTTAACTTGAAAAAATAATTTTACTCATATGATGAATTTAAGAAATAATTGAATTGGATCTCTTGCTAAGTAATTAATTGAAAGGTTTGATTATTCGGTCTTAACATTAAAAATATATTATATTTTCAGATTTTTAATATTAGTTCATCTCTTATTTTGAATATTTAATTATAATTGTAATTTTATCCACTATAAAAAAAATTTCAAAGAGTAGAAAGATCGATCTAACATTCAACTTTTAGATCTTTATGTTTGAAAAATCATCAACGGTATTGACTCTTGCCAACTTTTTTCTTTCTCTTTCTCACACATTTATATTCTTAAAAAGATTCTTAGTTCTGCTTTAAAAACTGGGAAATAATAATTACTTTATGAATTTTCTCATTAATTTGTTATCTGCTAAAAATTGTATCACATAAAAAGAAGTCTTTTGCATCTGGTTCATGAAAATAATATTTAGGAGGAAATTACATGTGATGACACGATAGGTCATTTATAGTTTTACCTTTATTTCTATATTCCGATACCTTGAATAGCTATGTTTAGCCTTCTTCGATTTACGTGCACAGTTCGTGCCCTTTTTCTGTAAGGTTTTATGAGAAAATTGATGAAAATATGAAATCGTACCTTAAAACTCATTTGAGTTGACTACGGTCAATATTTTATGTACACAAATCCGGATTAGTGTTTTGACGGTCCCGGTGGGTCGGTATCGTGATTTGGGACTTGGGCGTATGCCCGGAATTAAATTCGGAAGTCCCTAGCTTGATTTAACTTAAATTGTTGAAAACTAGTAATTTAAAGGTAGTTTCACCGTCAGTTGACTTTGTTGCTACAAAATTCGCATTTTGATTCCGGAACTTGGTATGCATTTATTATAATATGTATGACGTGTCTGTAAATTTTGGTGCAAAATGGAGTTGATTTGACGTGATTCGGGCGTCCGGTTAAGAAATTGCATGTTCTTAAGTTTCAGTGAAAATTTCATCCGTTTAGGTATCTGATTCGTAGTTATAGGTGTTATTTTGGTAATTTAATCACACGAACAAGTTCGTATGATATTTTTACACTTGTGTGCATGTTTGGTTTGGAGCCCGAGGGGCTCGGTGAGTTTCGGATAGGCTATGGATGATTTTGAACTTAGAAGTATATTTGATGCCTTTTTTGTTGCTGGTGCTCTGTTGTAGATCTCGCATTTGCGAACAATGCTTCGCATTTGCGAGCATGGGATGGATTAGGGGAATCTCTCCTTTGCGAGTAAATGTTCGCATTTGCGAACTTGCAGCTGCCGCTTTTGCGAAGGCAGAGTCGCATTTGCGACTTAGTGTGTCTCGGGCTACCTTCGCATATGCGAATGAATGGTCTGCATTTGTGAGTGGTATGGGTTCGCATTTGCGACCAAAACATCGCATTTGCAATGACTGACTTTCTGAGAAGGGTTCGCATTTGCGACCTCTTTCTCGCATTTGCAATGTTCGCAATTGCAAACAAGATATCGCAATTGCGACATCCGCAGCTGGTAGAAGAGGGGGAAAACGGGACTTAGCTCATTTCTTTCAAACTCTCAACCCTAAACTCCCTAGAGGAGATTTTGCCAAGGGATTTTCTTCCTAAATTTATTGGTAAGTGACTTTAATCTATTTATTTTCAATTACCTATTACATTTCATAAGTTTTCAACATCAAATCTAGTATTTTCATGATAGAAATTAGGGATTTGGGAAGAATTGGGGGTTTTTTGTAAATTTGGGACCTAAAGTTAAAGTCGGATTTTGAGACTAATTACATACTCGGGCTCGGGGGTGAATGGGTAAATGGATTTTGGTCGAATCTCGCATTTTGATCAAGCGGGCTCGGGGTTAACATTTGTTGACATTTTGGAAAGAGTGTAAAGATATTAACTTTATGTATTGTAATTTATTTTCATAGCATTGTTTGATATTATTGAGTCGATTTTGGTTAGATTCGATTGGTTTGGAGGTGGATTTTAGAGGAAAGTCCCCGGTAGAGCTTTGATTTACTTGGGGAGCGAGGTAAGTGTTGGGTCTAACATTAATTTGAGGGAATAGGAACCCTTGAGCTATGTGTTATGTGAATAACACATGTAGCAGCATGTATGCAAGGTGACGAGTGTATATACGCCGTCAAAGAAATTATTTCCATGCTTTCCCGTACTCCATTAAATATTGTATTCCATGTCTTAATTGTTACATGCTTTAATTGCCTCCTATGCCTTCACTTGCTACTTGTCATTTATTATTCTCGTACTAAAATGATAGTTTCGTCCATGCTTCCATGATTAATTGTTGCTTGCCTTAATTGTCTTACTCGTACACTTTAACTGGCAAATATTTATCTTGTCTTGTTGCTTAGTATTAATTGTATCATTTATTGGTTTGGTACGAGATTCCTTTATGGTTTTACTTTCATATTCGTTAATCGTAGAGGTTCTTGTGATTGGGTTGTTGGATTGCTCACATTTGTTGATTTTATTTATGGATCGGGTTAAACGCCACAACTGGAGGAGTAAGAGAGGATTGATATTGATACGGTGGGATCAGATAGCATGCCGCAACAGATTTTATATGTGACTTTGATATAGTGGAATAAAGGAGAAATATGATATTGATTCCGATTATATGATGGGATCGGGTTGCGCGCCACAACGAATTTTACATGTTATTTTTTATACTGATATGGTGAAATAAAGGAGGATTGTGTTTGTACGGTGGGATTGGGTTGCACGCCGCAACGGGTGAAATAAGGGAGGATTGTGTTTGTGCGGTGAAATTGGGTTGCGCGCCGCAACAGATTTCTAGGGTTGAGTTTATTTTCTTAAGTTAACTACCTTATTTTCCGGTATTCCTTTCATATTATTGTTATTATACTGCGTATAGGTTATTGTAAGTGACATGCCTTAGCCTCGTCACTATTTTGCTTAGGTTAGGCTCGATACTTACAGAGTACATGGGGTCGGTTGTACTCATACTACACTCTGCACTTCTTGTGCAGATTTTGGAGTTGGTCCTAGTGGCGGTCAGTAGATTGCTCGGATTGATTGCCGGATTGGAGACTTGAGGTACAACTGCTCGGCGTTCGCAGCCCTGAAATCCCCTTCAACCTTATCCTAGCTGTTTATTTCATTTCAGACGGTTTTACTTTCGTTCAGACAGTTATCTGTATTATTTTAGTCGCCCGTGCACTTGTGACACCAATTTTGGGATTGTATGTAGATATTGCGATTATTTCGTTTTTCTAACTTTATTTCAGTTCTATTTTAGTTATTATAGTTTAATTGGTATCAGTTAATTTGTTTTGTTAAAAATGGCTAAAACACTATTCTAACGTTGGCTTACCTAGCAAGTGAAATGTTAGGCGCCATCATGGTCCAGAGGGTGGGAATTATGGGTCGTGACAAGTTGGTATTAGAGCACTAGGTTACCGAGGTCTCACGAGTCATGAGAAAGCTTAGTAGAGTCTGTAGGATCGATACAGAGACGTCTGTACTTATCTTCCAGAGGCTATGGAGTTTAGGAACAATTTCACTTATATTCTTCTCTAACGTGTAATTTAATTCTATCATTGATGATTGAACCATTCGATTCTTATTCTCTCGCAGATGACGAGAACATGTATTGCTTCTAGCCCCGGACGGGAGCCGAAGCCCACTATAGGAGCTACTACCAGGGTAGAGGTCGAGGCCGAGGTCGAGGTCGAGGTAGAGGGAGAGGCAGAGGGGTTCCACCTTAGACTGTACTCGTCGGACCATCTCAGGTTCCAGAGGGGTTCATAGCCACTCCAATGCTTTAGGACATTCTACATTATTTTGGTGGGCCTTATGGAGAGTATGGCCCAGACCGGTTCATTCCCGGTAGCATTAGCCATCTCTCGGTATGGGGAAGGAGCAAAGACACACACTACTCACACCCCGGAGCAGGTGGCTCCCCAGTATCAGACTCCAGCAGCCCCGCTAGTTAGGGTGGTTCAGCTGGTTGTCGTAGCACAGGCCGGTGATAGGCCCGCTATGTCTTCTGAGGCTATGTTGAGGTTGGATAATTTTACCAAGCTCTTTCATGCTCATTTCAGTGGTGCATCTTCTGAGGACCCACAGGATTTTCTGGACCGTTTCTACGAGGTGTTGCGTAACATGGGTATAGTTGAGACCAATGGTATCGATTTTGCAGCATTTCAGATGACTGGTTTCGCCCGGAGATGGTGAAGAGATTATATGTTGACTATACCAGTTGGTTTGCTTACACTTACCTGGGATCAGTTCTCATACCTATTTCTAGAGAAGATCATTCCTGTCACTCTGAAATAGGAGTACCGCAGGCTGTTTGAGCGTCTTCAGCTGGGTAGTATGACTGTCACCAAGGAGATCGGGAGTGATATTTCTTTCCAGACGGCTATAGATGTTTCTAGGCGGATCAAGATGGTTCATGCTCAGGAGAGGGGGCCGGTGTCAGATAAGAGGCCTCGTCATCCCGGTAGTTTTAGTGGTGCCTCATCTGGAGCAGGGGTACTTTTGGTAGAGGCAATCCTCCCAGACCATTTCATTCAGCACTTCAAGCATCTCAGTGTGCTTCAGGGAGTCGTGGTTCTTATGTGCCTTACTCTAGGCAGCCAGCCTACAATGCACCATTAGCTCCCATCAGTGCGCCTCCGATTTAGAGCTATCACCGTGGTTATCCGGCCTATTCGGTTCAGCTTCATCTTCAGCAACCACAATAATAGGATGGGTGTTTTGAGTGTGGTGGTGTTGGTCACATCAGGATGTTCTATCCAAGACTATTGGGCAGCACGCCACGACATAGTTCTCATGCCATGGTTCCGGCACCGGTTGCTCCACCTCCCGCTCAGCCAACTAGAGGCAGGGGTCTGGCAGCCAGAGGTGGAGGTTAGGTCATTAGAGGTGGAGATCAGGCCATTAGAGGTGGAGGCCAGCCAGCTAGAGGGCGTCCTAGAGACGTAGTTCAGAGTGGTAGGGCCCAGTCCCGATGTTATGCTTTCCAGTTAGGCCTGAGGCCGAGTCATATGACGTTGTTATCACAGGTATTGTTCCAGTGTGCCATACAGATGCTTCAGTTCTATTTGATCCAGGAAGTTATTCTAGCTCGGCAGGTTCGACAGTTGAGGTCTAAGAGTTATCCTTCAGTTCGAGTGTAGTGGAGAGGTCAGTCGGTCGAGGTAGCCACTTGGGAGTCCGAGTCGGACATGCGGAGTAGATATCCTTTCATATTTTATGCACTAAAAGCACATGGCATAGTGTCCATGTATCCTTTAAGCTTGTATTATTTATTGTTTATTATTCTTAACTAAATTTTATGCTTTTAGTCAAAGATATGCATTATTCACTTCTTACTTACTTATGCAACACCCTCTCTCCGACCATGAATGCAACATCATAAAATCTACGGTCAGCATAACTCTTATGTCTAGACTGAGCGGTGCAAAGTCAATCCTGAATAATCTTGACCTTATCCAAGGCATCTTGTACCAAATCTGTACCCAACAACCAAGCCTCCCCCGCCTCAAACCATCCAACTGGCAAACGACACCGCCTACCGTAAAATGTCTCATAGGGAGCCATTTGGATGCTAGACTGGTAGTTGTTGTTGTAGGCAAACTCCGCAAGCAGCAAGAGCTGATCCCAAGAATCCCCGAAGTCTATAACATAAGCGCGAAGCATATCCTCCAATATCTGAATAGTGCGCTCGGACTATCCGTCCATTTGGGGGTGAAATGCTATGCTCAACTCAACCTGCGTGCCCAACTCACGTTGTACGACCCTCCAAAAGTGCGAGGTGAACTGCGTACCTCGATCAGAAATGATAGACAGGGGCAAACCGTGAAATGAAATATGCCGACTTGGTCAACCTGTCCACAATGACCCATATCGCGTCGAACTTCCTCCGAGTCTGTGGGAGTCCAACAACAAAATCCATAGTGATACGCTCCCACTTCCACTCAAGAATCTCTCACTTCTGAAGCAAACCACTAGATCTCTAATGCTCGTACTTAACTTGTTGACAATTTAGACACCGAGCTACATATTCAACTATATCCTTATTCATCCTTCTCCACCAATAATGCTGCTGCAAGTCCTGATATATCTTGGCGGCACTCGGATGAATAGAATACCGGGAATGGTGGTCCTCCTCAATGATCAACTCACGAAGCCCATCCAAATTGGGCATATAAATAGGGCCCTGCATCCTCAAAACCCCATCATCTCCAATAGTAACTTGCTTGGCACTACCGTATCCCTAAGGACAAGAAAATGGGGATCATCATACTGACGCTCTCTGATGCGCTCATACAAGGAAAACCGAGAGAATGTGCAAGCTAGCACATGACTGGGCTCTGAAACATCCAACCTCACAAACCGATTGGCCAAAGCCTCAACATCTACTGCAAGCGGTCTCTCACCAATTGGGATATACGCAAGGCTACCCATACTCACTGACTTTCTACTCAATGTATCGGCCACCACATTGGCCTTCCCAGGATTATACAAAATGGTGATATCATAGTCTTTCAACAGCTCCAACCACCTCCTCTACCTCAAATTGAGATCCTTTTGTTTGAACAAATACTGAACACTATAATGATCCGTGAATACCTCGCACGACATGCCGTAAAGATAGTGCCTCCAAATCTTCAGCGCATGAACAATGGATTCCAACTCTAAGTCATGAACATGGTAATTTTGCTCATGAACCTTCAACTATTGTGACACGTATGCAATCACCCTGCCATCCTGCATTAATACTACACCAAACCCAATACGAGATGCATCACAATACACTCTGTAAGATCCTGAACCTATGGGAAACACCAACACTGACATTGTAGTCAAAGCAGTCTTGAGCTTCTAAAAGCTCAACTCACACTCGTCCGACTATCTAAACGGGGTACCCTTCCGTGTCAATCTAGTCAACGGGGCTACTATAAATGAAAACCCTTCCACGAACCTACGATAATAACCTTCCAAGCCTAGGAAACTTTGGATCTCTATAGTTGAAGTAGGTCTAGGCTAATTCTGAACTGCCTCAATATTCTTAAGATCCACCTTTATGCCCTCTGCCGATATAACATGTCCCAAAAAGGCGACTGAGTCTAACCAAAACTCACACTATGAAAACTTAGCATATAACTGCTATCTCTCAGAGTCTGAAGTACAATACGAAGATGCTACTCATGCTCCTCTCAACTGTGGGAGTATATCAAGATATCATCAATGAATACAATCACAGAAAAATCCAAGTAGGGCTTGAACACCCGGTTCATCAAATCCATAAATGTTGTTGGGGCATATGTCAACCCAAATGACATTACTAGGAACTCTTAATGCCCATACCGAGTCCGAAAAGCCGTCTTAGGGATATCGGATGCCCTAATCCTCAACTGATGATAGGCAGACCTCAAATCAATCTTCGAAAACACCTTGGCACCCTGAAGCTGATCAAATAAGTCATCAATCCTCAGCAACAAATACTTGTTCTTGATAGTGACTTTGTTCAACTGCCGATAGTTTATACAAATCCTCATCGACCCATCTTTATTCTTCACGAACAACACAGGTGCACCTCATAATGAGACACTAGGTCTAATGAAGCCCTTATCAAGAAAATCTTGCAACTGCTCCTTCAACTCTAGCGGGGCCATAAGGTGTGGCAGAATAGAAATGGGTTGAGTTCCCGGAGCCAAATCAATACAGAAATCAATATCCCTGTTGGGTGGCATCCCCGGCAGGTCTGCAGGAAACACCTTTGTAAACTCATGAACAAATGGTACTAAATCCATGGATGGAACCTCCGCACTAGAATCACGAACATAGGCCAAATAAGCTAGACACTTCTCGACCATACATCGAGCATTCACATAAGAAATAAATCTGCGAGTAGAATGGCCAGGAGTCCCCTTCAGTCTAATCGAGGCAACCCCGGCATGGCTAAGGTCACCTTCTTGGCGTGACAGTCCAGTATAACATGATAAGGTCACAGCCAATCCATACCCAAGATAACATCAAAATCTACAATATCAAGAAGTAGAAGATCTACACTAGTCTCAAGACTCCCAATGGTAACCACACACGAGCGATAGACATGATCTACAATAATAAAATCTCCCACATGTATGGATACATACACAGGAGCACTCAAAGAATCACGAGGCACAACCAGATATGCAGAAAATAGGATGACACATAGGAGTAAGTAGATCCCGGATCAAAAAGAACTGAAGCATGTCTATGGCAAACAGGAATACTACCTGTGATAATGACGTCAGATGACTCGGACTCAAGCCTAGTTGGGAAATCATAACATCGGGGTTGGGCCCCACCACTCTGAACTATATCTCTGTGATGGCCTCTAGCCGGATGGCCTCCACTTCTAACGGCCTAACCTCTACCTCTGACATCCTGACCCCTACTTCTGGCTGCCTGACCCCCGCCTCTAGACGGCTGGGCAGGTGGTGGAGCAACTGGTTCCGGAACCATGGCATGAAAACTCTACTGTGGCATGCCGCCCAATAATCTTGGACGGGACCTCCTGATGTTGCCCAATACCACCACAGTCAAAATACCCATCCTGCTATTGTGACTGCTGAAGCTGAAACTGACTTGAATGGGCCGAATAACCACAGTGATAATTATGAATCGGAGGGGCACTGATAGGAGTTGATGGTGCATTCTAAGCTGGCTGCCCAGAATAAGGCACATAAGGACCACAACTCCCTATGGCACTATGAGACGCCTGAAGCGCTGAATGAAATGGCCTGGGAGGATGGCCTCTACCAAAAGCACCCCTTCCTCCAGATGAGGCACCAATAAAACTACCAAAATGATGGGTCGTCTTATCTGACACCGGCCCCCTCTCCTAAGCATGAACCAACTTGATACGTCTGGTAGTATAAACGACCGTCTGAAAGGAAATATCACTCCCTGTCTCCTTGGCCATCTGAATCCTGATAATTTAAGTAAGGCCATCAATAAATCTCCTCACCCGCTTCTTCTTAGTGGGAAGAAATATAGTGGCATGGCGAGCTATGTCATCAAATTGAGTCTCGTACTGGGTGACAGTCATACCACCCTGCTGAAGTTGCTCAAACTGCCTACGGTACTCCTCTCTCAGGGTGACAGGGATGACCTTCTCTAGAAATAGCTGTGAGAATTGATCCTATGTAAGTGCAGGTGGCCCAGCTGCTCTAGTAAACATATAATCTCTCCACTATCTCCGCGCAAAACCAGTCATCTGAAATGCGGAACAATCGACCCCATTGGTCGCAACTATACCCATGTTCCGCAGCACCTCGTGGTAACGGTTTAGAAAATCATATGGGTCCTCATAAGGTGCGCCACTGAAATGAACAGGAAAGAGCTTGGTGAACTTATCTAACCTCAACATAGACTCAGAAGATAAAGCGGGCCTATGACTGGCCTGTGCAGCAATAACCGGCTGAACTACCCCAACTGGCGGGGCTGCTAGAGTCTGAAACTGGGGAGCCACCTGCTCTAGGGTGTGAGTAGCGGGAGTCTATGCTCCTCCCTCGGCCTGAGAGATGGCTGGTGACACTGGAAAGGTACCTGTATAGGCCACACTCTCCATAAGTCCCACCAAACGGACTAGAGCGTCCTGAAGTAATGGAGTGGCTATGAACCCCTTCGAGACCTGAGCTGGTCCAACAGGTACAGTTTGGGATGGAACCTCCTCATCAAAATCTACCTGAGGCTCCACTGCCCGTGTTGTTTCCCTCAAAATCTACATGATAGAATAAAATCGCATGACAGAGTAAGAAAGAAGTCACATTTGTTTTCCTAAACTCCATAGCCTCTGGAAGATAAGTACAGACGTCTCTGTACCGATCCTCCAGACGCTACTAAGCTTACGCGTGACTCGTGAGACCTAGGCAATCTACTGCTCTTATACAACTTGTCATGACCCGAAAATCACACCCTCGAGACCGCGATGGCGCCTAACATTTCACTTGCTAGACAAGCCAACATTAGAATAGTTTATCCATTTTTTACAGTTCAAATTAAATAATAATAAAGAAACCGGAATAACTGAAATAAATTCTAAAGTAAAGTGCAAAAAAACATAACAACTGAAATATCTAGTACAGTCCCGAATCTAGTGTCACAAGTGTACGAGCTACTAGAATACTACATATAAAGGTCTGAATAAAAGTAAAGTTGTCTGAAAGAAAAATACACAGCCAAGATAAAGTAGGAGGGGACTTCAGGGCTGCGAACACCGAGCAGTTGTACCTCAAGTCTCCACATTGATAGTCAACTCGAACAATCTATTGAACGCCGTTGTGACCGACTCCAAAATATTTACAAGAAGTACAGAGTGTAGTATGAGTACAACCGACCCTATGTACTTTGTAAGTTCCGAGCCTAACCTCGACGAAGTAGTGACGAGCTAAGGCAGGGCAATTACAATTACATGTACGCAATATAAAATAATGACAGGAAAGGAATATACAGAGAGGAAATAAGGTAATTAACTCATGAAAACAACTAAATCCTCGAAGAAAACCAGTAAATGCAAGAAATACCAAATCCTTAGAGTCTCGTATGAAAGTATCGAAGCCAACACAACACAATAAGGAATAGAAACACATAAATTGTTGCGGCGCGCAACCCGATCCCACCGTACAACACTATCCTCCATTATTCCACCATATAAATATCAATAATAAAAAATAAATATATTTTGCTGCGCGTAACTCGATCCCACCATATAATCAGAATCAATATCATAATTGACCCTTATTTCACCATATCAATCCACCCTTATTTCACATGTTGCGGCGCGCAACCCGATCCTACCATATCAATATAAATTCACCCTTATTTCACCATATCAATCCAACATTATTTCACCGGTTGCGACTCGCAACCTGATCCCACTGTACATTATAAATAAATCAATAAGTACTATCAATTTAAAAACTCCAATCACAAGAATCTCTACGAATAACGGATATGAAGTAGAACCAGAAAGGAAATCGTGTCCCAAATTAAGGATTCGCTATGATTAATACTAAGCAGCAAGACAAGTCAAATAAATGACAACTAAATGGTACAAGTAAGTCAATTAAGGCAAGTAACAGTAAATCATGGAAGCATGGGAGAATCTAATATTTTTAACATAAGAATAATAAATGACAAGTAGCAAATAAAGGCATGAGAAGCATTCAAAGCATGTAAAAGTTAAGAAATGGAATGAAACAATTAATGAAATACAGAAAACAAGAAAACAAGTATTTTGGCGGCGTATATACACTCGTCACCTCGCATGTATGCTGCTACACGTGAATTTCACATAGCACATACCTCAAGAGTTCCTAATTCCCTCAAATCAAGGTTAAAGCCAACACTTACCTCTATCCGCAAGTAAATCAAAGCTCTATCGGACCTTTCCTCTAAAATCAGCATCTAAACCAATCGAATCTAACCAAAATATATGCCAGTTAAAGCGTACAAGTAAGATAATTAAGGCAAGCAGCAATTAATCATGGAAGCATGGACTAAACTATCATTTTAGTACGAGAATAATAAATGACAAATAGCAAGTGAAGGCATAGGAGGCAATTAAAGCATGTAATAATTAAGACATGGAATACAATACTTAATGGAGTACAGAAAAGCATAGAAACAATTTCTTTGACGTTGTATATACACTTGTCACCTTGCATATATGATGCTACACATGTAATTCACAAAACACATAGCTCAAGGGTTTCTATTCCCTCAAATCAAGGTTAGACCCAACACTTACCTCGCTCCGCAAGTAAATCAAAGCTCTATCGGGGCCTTTTCTCTAAAATCCACCTCCAAACCAATCGAATCTAACAAAAATCGACTCATTAATATCAAATAATGCTAGGGAATTAAATTACAATACATAAAGTTAAGATCTTCTCCAAAAGTCAACGAAAGTCAACCCTAGGCTCGCTTGGTCAAAACTCGAGATTCAGACCAAAACCCATTTACCCATTTACCCTTAGCCCGATGATGTAATTAGTTTCGAAATCCGACCCAATTTGAGGTCTAAATCCGAAATTTGCAAAACAAAAACCAATTCTTCCCAAATCTCTAATTTTCTACCATCAAAGAACAAAGATTATGGCTTGAAATTAATGAGTGATAATAGAAATGGAAGAAAATAAGTTAGAGTATACTAACCTATGAAAGGATGATGAATTTTCTCTTCCAAATCGCCTCTAGGCCGAGCTCTAATGAAAAGTTGGTGAAAAATGGGTGAAATCCCGTGTTTGGAATTATTTAGGGTCTGGGCGTCAGGCCTTTTCGCGTTTGCGAAGGGCCTGCCGCATTCACGATACACAGCGTCCCCCCAGGCCTTCGCGTTCGCGTAGAGTAAACCACTGATCCCCCTTCCTAGGTCCAAAGCCCTACGCGTTCGCGAGAAGTTGGTCGTGTTCGCGAAGGGTAAGTCCCCCATTGCTCTGCGTTTGCGAACTAGCTACGACGTACTCGATTAAGAAAATCCACCCTAGTCCCAACAACTCTTCGTGATAACGAAAAAGGACACACCAGATGACAGCATAAGTTAAAAACCAAAAAATTGCTTAAGTTCAACAACATCCGTAGCCTATCCGAAACTCACCCGAGTCCCCGAGGCTCCAAACCAAACATGCACACAAGTCCACAAATATCTTACGAACTCGCTCGCGCAATCAAAACACCGAAATAACACCTGGAACTACGAATCGGACACCAAAATAATGAAATCTTTTCAAAGAAGCTTAAGAACTTTTATTTTAACAACCGGACGTCCGAATAACGTCAAATCAACTCTGTTTTACACCAAATTTTGCAGACAAGTCATAAATACAGTAATAAACTTATACCAAGTTTCAGAACTCGAATACGGACCCGGTAGCAACAAAGTCAAACTACGGTCAAACTTAGAATTTCTTTAAACCTTTAAATTTCTAGTTTTCAACAAATGGCGATAATTCGAGCTAGAGATTTCTGAATTTTATTCTGGGCATACGCCCGAGTCCCAAATCACGATACAGATCCACCGGGACTGTCAAAATATTGATCCAGATTCATTTGCTCAAAATATTTACCGAAGTCAACTCAAATAAGTTTTAAGGCACGATTTCACATTTTTGTCAAATTTTCACATAAAACTTTCCGGAAAAAGACATGGACTGCGCACACAAATCGAGAAAGGCTAAACGATGCTAGTCAAGGTTTCGGAACACAGAAATGAAAATTAAAACTACTGGATAACCTATCGGGCCATCACAGTTAGTTACGATACTTATTGAGTATATTGTTCGGTTATACTCATACTACACTCTGCACTTAATTATGCAGATCCATGTGTGGGGACCAATTATCAGCAGTAGATTTTCTTGTTGGACTAGGCTTCGATAGGCGAGGTAGAGTTACATTCTTGGCCGTAGTTTTGACTTGTCTTTTCTTATATACTGTTATTTCAGTTCAGATAGTATTATTATTTAGTTCAGACTTGTATTCCATTGTAGTGCTCATGATTCCGTATTTACCAGTTTCTGGAGGATTTATCTTGTATTAGCAGTATCTTGTCATATCGAAATTTCAAACTTATGCCATTTTTATATTTTTTTGTTGTTTTGGTTCTTTATTGTTATATTTCGGCTTGCATGGTAGGTGTGTTAGGCGACATCACCACGGGTTGGGATTTTGATTCATGACAGGCTACGAGGTACATAATCGATACAAAGTGAATTTCGAAGGAAGCATAACCGATGGCAAAGATTCGGAGGCTTGACATCGGATAGCATTAAATGAGCAGTCATTACAGAGAATATTTGCATTCAAAGCGAGCCGTTATGCGCCCATCAATGAAATCTTTTTTCTCATTCAAGAAGAGCTTGATTTTAGGATCTTGCCCCCCTAAAGATATTTATAAATATCAGATTGACAACTCTTGTAAAGGACATGAAACATTTTGCACACAAAATTGTACTTCACTATTCTACGCTCAATCTAAACAATTTATCAGTTCTCTATCATTGTTACTGTTCTTGCATAAGGAAAGACCGAGCTCAAACTGAGGCTTGTTATTTTATTTATTTGCTAATATTATTTTTGTTATATTTCTTTATCATTTTTGGATCAAATCGATTCGCTTGTCTATAAACCACGTTACAAATTCAATTATACCGTTTTACGGGTAAACAGTTTGGCGCTAACCGGGGGGCATAGACAGTTGCATAATCACTTTGGTACATTCGTTTATTACTAACATGTTTTGGTTATTTCCTTAGTAAAAATCAGATATGGCAGCTAACGATGTCAACAACACACACAACGTTGAAGCACGCGTTGAACGGGAAGAATTGCCCCTACGTGATGACTCAATCAGTGAAACACGCAACGAAGGGGACGAAACAACCTCAATTCGCGAAGGTTAGAATCCTCGGCATGTGCGGGACCCAACTCCTGATGATGCGGAGGAAGAACATGTCGTAGAGACGGTCAAACTCCTGAGGGAACAACAAAAAATAATCATGGACCATCTCTCAAGATAGGATCGGGTGATGATGGAGTTAAAACAAGCACTAACAGGTGCTTCTAATAACGCGAACGTAACGGGTCCAAAGGACTTACAAATTAGAGTCCGCTTGAAAATTATTATTTTCAAATTATTTGACTTGAAAGAAGAAAATTGCCTAGTGTTTTTAGGGTGTGGGCTTTTACCCTTTTAAACCAGAAAATTTGGAAAATGCTAGGCGAGGTCAGACGGTCTTCTTGAATTTACAATAAATTTTATTTCTTAACCAAAGTTTGGTATATTGTTTCAAATTAAATAGTGAGTAATCTTACCTTAATCTAGAATATCTCTCTTACGGAAAGAAGATGAAGGATTTACCATATGTATTTACATGAAAACTATTATGATAATCTTAATTCTAAATTCAATTTTCTGCATTGACTTGAACATATTACACATTACAAATAACAAATAATATACAGTAATACATTAATATCATTTTCTATTAATTCATTAAAATATTATTTATCGTTATAATGTAACTTTGGTACAATAAACTATCCTTTACACTTAACCATCCTAAATGGGCAATATCTCCTCTATCCCACGAAATAAATACAAAAGAAAAATATATTTTTCTGGAGATGTTTATAGAAAGTTAACAAAGTGTGTCTAATATAACGCGTTACCGAATATAATTAAATAAAAGAAAAAAAAAAGTGTAAAAAGAAAAATATCAAGTTTCTTTCAAGTTTTGATAATTTGTAGAGCGTAACGACAATATCATTTACTTTAACGGACTTACCATAACGTCATAAGTAGAATCTATAAGTGAAGATAAGCAGCGCACTCGCCTATAAATTCTTAGATCAATTCACTAAAATTTATGTGTATAATTTAGTATTCTCCTCATTTTGAATAAACCATATAAGTGATCATCTCGATCTTCTTTAAAAGAACTTTTAAGTTTTGCTTGACTTCAAACCTTTAATTGTTTTTCCTTTTGGCTAATGACTATCACCTTGCATTGCTCCAGTGTCCTATATGTCATCAAATTGTTCGCGGCTATCAGGAGTTCATGAATTACGTTCAAGCACATCCAGTAGACGAGCGTGAAGAGATATACATAACAGAACCAACGCGATATGCAAGAGTCGAGACAAATGAATATTTGTCACGAGCTACATTTCAACCACCACCGCTTTGGCAGAGGCGTACATATAAACCAACATCGACAAATGCTTCAATTCACAAGAAGGAATCGTGTTCGGGGTGAAAATCCAATAGTTATAAACCTCAATGAAAACCCCTCTGAGCTCACGAGAAGGAACCATGTTCGATGTGCAAATCCAATAGTTATAAACCTTAATGAAAACCCTTCTGAGTTAACAAGGCCATACATCAATGAGTTAGATTTTCCTATTACAGATAGATCTAATGCGAATCAGTTCGTTAATGATGATAATAATGACTTAGATCTAAGCTAAGGCTTTGAAGCCAAGAGTATAGCATTATTGTCCCATTTTAAACTAAATTCACCAAACTACTGCTGGTTGGATGATTTTCTTTACCCAAAAAAATGTTCCCTTTATTTTTTTTATTTTTATTTTTGAGTTTTTCCTTTCTTTACAGAGTTGTATTCCCTTCGAAATTTTAATCAAGCATTTCTTTGAGCCATATATATATATTTTTTGTAGCTGCAAACACCTATGCTAATTCATGAATAAACTAAAAACAAGTGCGGATGTTTATTGGTACTTTTCATCCAGAGTTTTTAGCAGACATTTATTTCAATAGCTTAACCGGATTATAAATATCTAACACATGTTTTTTCAACTTATAAGCACTCATAAATAGTTTTTGATTTCTTCAACGGTAGTGATGAAACTTCACCATTATTATTTATTGAAGAACATCACATATAGCAACTAGGTCCATTAATACCTCAAGCTAAATAATCAACATCAAAGGTCTGAACATGAAAACTTGTAATTTATACTTAATATCAGTGGAATTCTTCCACATAATAAGAGCTTGTTTGGATGGTTGTTACATATCGTTTCATAATGTATTGTATTGTATTGTATTGTAATGTACTGTATCGTTTGATGAATACAATGTTTGGATAGATTGTGTCGTTTGCCGTTATTTTATGATATCACACACCAGCAATATGAAGAATAAACTTGTAATATTATAAAGAAAAATTATGATACGGTATATAAAAAGGTAGGGTAAATGATAAAATAAAATTATTTGATAATAATGAAGGGTGAGATTGAGAGAAAAAGATAAGGTAACGACGCGACCACGCCAAATCGGTTGTTACATAAAGTGGCACATTTCGTCGTTACGTAAGGACGAATTTAATGATAAGATATAATAAAACTTAAGTAACAATCAAAACAAACATCGTATTTAAAGTAACAATACGATACAATAGGTAACAACCATCCAAATAAGTTGTAAGTGGGAGTTTGATTCCCAATACACTTTCATCTTCCCCTTTCCTGATCCTATACAGTGACGGAATCAAAATTTTCGCTAAGAGGCGTCAAAATATAAAAAATTAAACACACAGAAAAGTCAAGAGAATTCAATATATAATATATATGCATAAAATAAAAATTTTACCTGGCAACATAATATAATTTTCCGATAATGAAATTTTAGAAGAAAATAAAAACATCAAAGCCTCAAAGGCATATATATATATATGAACAATCGGTAACAAAAAGGAGAAAATCAAAGGGTTGTGTGGAGGTTCTAAGACGAGACACTAGGAAAAGGCTTGAACATACGGGCTTTAGTGTTGCATTCCCAAATCCCAAATCTAAGACGTATTACTTTGGGTTCATCCTGAAGAAAAACTTATCTTGACAAGTTGACATCCCTTTTTTTATCTTCTTTGATTTGAAGACCAAATTTTTTTTTTATTTCTAAAAGGTTCGCCAAATACTTTAATTTTGGAAAAAAGAAAAAGCACGGCCAAGCAGGTTATAAATCATGACCATTTTATTGACACATAGCGCAAGTTTGGACTTTAAGAAATGATATAACGTTTAAATGGATCTTGAGTTTGAAACCAATAAATTGATTGATTTCTCAACTTGATGGACCATCTAATTTGCACTTTAATTTCACTCATGTATCTACCAATCTGTATTTGCTTTATATATTTTGAATTTATAATTTGATCCAAATTTTATATGGACTTAATCCTATTAAATTTGAGTTATACGGAGCTCTGAATTGAAAATGGACCAAATGACACTATCCCACTCTGTGATCCTTTTTTTGGCCTTTTTTGTCAAAGCAAGATAGCATTTCACTTTTTAAATTAGGAATTTACTTTAATTTTATAACATCAATCAAAAGAAAAATGTTTAGCTTTGATGGAATGAGTTTTTCTTCTTTGAAAAAAAACCTATTATGCAAGAACACGTAAATATTGCGAGAACCGATAAATATTTAATTTAGGATTTCTTTGAATTTTATTACATATCCCAAGTGAAAAAAGAAGAAGCTCAAAAGCTAAAAATTTCGCGATATATTCTTGTCCTTCCCCTAAGT
Organism: Nicotiana otophora; assembly: GCA_000715115.1. Lineage (NCBI taxonomy): Eukaryota > Viridiplantae > Streptophyta > Magnoliopsida > Solanales > Solanaceae > Nicotiana > Nicotiana otophora. Next base: position 80,227 of record AWOL01S0037795.1, on the reverse strand, counting down.
CATGTCTTATAAAATGTAATATATTTAAATTTAATTCCTTACTTCAACCCAAGTTTGGTACATTGTTACAAAATTAAATAGCTTGTGATGATATGTATTTACCCTTAAAATTAGATAACAATTAAACTTACAATGTGGTTCTAAGGACACGTGATTTAACTTAATACCAATTGATAAATATGAAGTTTAATAATAAAAATGAACTATAAAGTAAAGCAAACCAGTGTTAGAATGGAACTCAGCTCTCGAGTCTGGATACCCTCAAACTAGTTGATGCAAGAACAATTAAAATATAACAAGCTGATGAATAATAGTATAAACGAGAAAGAGAATTATATTGCTTTGATATCTATGAACAATATGTGTTACAAATGATTAGAACCCACCTTTAAGTAGCAGAGGAATTCCACTTATGGTATAATTCTAATTACATAAGAAAATTCCATGATTAGATAATTAACCATTTTTGATTTGATCCGTTCGGACATTTACGCCATGATCCTCGACCAGTCACGGATATCTCGCCTTTCTATTATTGTGCTATCTTCGATCTTGCTCGATGTCTGTCTCATTTGTCTTCGATCGCTACTAGCCTCGATCTCGACAGGTACCTCGATTCTGAACTCGGTATTTTATCCTCGTGATTTAGTCTGTTCCGTTACGAGGCCGTCCTTCGATGCAACCTCTCGGTCTCGGTCAAATAGTAAAATCGAATGGGCCCGATTTTAACCGTATACAGATAATCCCCTCGTTTTTTGGTGTGAATTGACAAGAAATGGACTGAGCCTTCGATTTTCTACCTCGACCTGTAATGACGTCATCTTCGTGACGTAAGCGACAAGACTGACTGAAATGTCCTGTCGGTACAGTTTCTCAAGTCATTAATGAGTGTCAGTTGGTAGTCGGCCACTAGTGCCTTTGAACCGTCGCCGTGAATCCAATAAATAGACCCCTTTCTCATTGATTCAAACTTTACTTTCACTTCCTTCTAATCTACAAAGGTTTTACATCTCTTAAGTTCTTCCCTTCTATAAAATCTTCAGATTTTGCTGTTAATCCTTTCTCAAACGTCAAGTCCTATTATCTTCCTTTTCTTCAAACTCACACAAAAATGATAAAAACTCGAAAATGGTACCACAAAAAGAAGTTGCTTCATCTTCTCAACCGGGCGGCGAAAAAATGCCGGTGGAACCCCGTCTCGAGGAATGCATTCCTGGGGGTGCGTGCTAAACTCCGATTTCAAGACCGATAAAGCCTCGTCGATTCCTGGTCGATACGAGCCAATATCTTCGTATATATAAAAGATCGTTTTTCTCTTTGACTTGTCTTTATTCTATTTCATGTCTCGTAAAAATTCTATTTCATTCATGCCTTCATGCCTTATGGAGATTTTGCTCACAAGTTTGGGACTTTAGGCAACTAGACCGAAGTCGTACCAGTGTAGTCTATAAAATTGAGTGAGTACTTGCTCGAACTCGAAGTAGAGTGACCCTTAGGTTTTAGTTGAGTAAGGACGATTTCTTGACCTCAAAAAATAAAATGGTCCTTAGGCTCTTGAATTAGGCCGATATGGCCTCAAAAGAATGGCTTTTCCCCTTTTTCGGCTTGAAAAATTAATCATAAAATTATTTTCATGCCTTAGCATGAGATAAATTTGTACCCATTAGGTTTTTCGAGGATTGGTTTTATTGAAATCATTTGCTTTGCTAAGCCTTTGCACAAAATTGTCCGAGAGTTCGAACAATTCGATACCCCTTAGGATTTTCGAGGCTTGATATTATCGAGACCCTTAGTAATTCAGCTGAGGGTTGCCTTTTTTAACCGGTTTATGAGAATATTTGAAGGCTTGTTTTATAACAGAATTCGGACATCTCCGAACCGTATTAATTTGGTTGTAGCCTTTAGTTTGGGATTTGCCCCTTAGGCTTGTTTCTCTGCTATACTTCGAACTCGTTCGAAGTTTCAGTCCCGAGTAGGGTGGCCGTGGCCTATAAAATCAGGATTGCCTTTTTAAGGTCTTACGATTTTGAGGTTTAGTAATTCGATCATGTCTATTTTTTAGACGGCAGTCCCCGAGTATAGGGTAAATTGTTTGAACTTCAGTTGTGATCGGCCCTTAAGCCAGTTTTCACAATAGATAATAAGTATGAAATTGTAAAGTATAAATTTCTCTAAGGCATGGAACATCTGGTAAGGAAAAATACTTCTTTCTATAGATTATACATGCGTACATATTTTTCCATTAGGGCTCGAGTAATCTACATGGACATGGTTCATTTGACCGTTTGGTCCTTTAAAAAATTTACCTATCGAGACCCTATCGATACGAAGTATTTTCCTTGTAACTATCCGAGAGTGATGCCCCCCAGTATTTGAGGTTGATTGTAAAGGAGCCTCGGATACTGTTGAATTTCTCTAAGTTATCACGAACAATTGTTGCCTCGTTAAAAACCTCGCTGGAAAAACTCATTTGGGACAAAAACCGGTCTAAGGGAAAAAGAGTGCAATGCGTACTTTCAGACTTAAGGACTTTGTGTTTGAAGAATCTTTTGGTGTCTTAATTAAACACTTGTAAATGGTTAGTATAAAATATAAACGAAAATGGAGAAGGTCGTACTTAGCAGTAATATCATTTGAGGAGTGATATGTTCCAATTGTTTGATAATTGTTCGTCGTTCATCGTGCCAAGTTTGTAGGACCCCTTTCCGATGATATCAAGGACCTGATATTGTCCCTCCCAGTTCGGGCCAAGTTTTCCTTCATTTGGGTCTCGAGTATTGAGGGTGACCTTCCTCAGAATGAAGTCCCTAATTATAAAGTGTCGAAGATTGGCTCTTCGATTGTAGTACCTTTCGATCCACTGTTTCTGTGCGGCCATTCGAATGAGAGCGGCTTCCCGTTTTTCATCTAGCAATTCGAGGCTTGTATTCATAGCCTCGTGATTTGACTCTTCTGTTGGCATATCAAAACCTGACGCTAGGTTCCCCGACTTCAACCGGGATCAGAGCTTCGACGCCATATACTAAAGAGAACAGTGTTGCCCCCGTACTGGAGTTTGACATTGTTCGATATGCTCAAAGGACTTCGGGTAATATTTCTCTCCATTTCCCCTTAGCGTCGTTCAATGCTTTTTTTAGATTTTGAATGATGGTCTTGTTAGTCGATTCGGCATGTCCGTTCCCACTAGGATGATATGACATCGACAACAGGATTCTTTTTATTTTGTGATCTTTGATAAACTTTGTCACTTTGGTGCCTACGAATTGCTTTTCATTGTCGCATACGATCTCGGCAGGCATCCTAAATTGGCATATAATGTGGTCCCATATGAAGTCTATGACTTCTTTCTCTTTAATTTTCTCGAAAGCCTGTGCTGCAACCCACTTATAGAAATAGTCAGTCATAAACAAAATAAATTTAGCTTTACCTGGGGCCAATGGTAGAGGGCCGACGATATCCATTCCCCATTTCATGAATGGATATGGGGATAAGACTATGTGGAGTTGCTCTATGGGTTAGTGAATCATCGGCGCATACCTTTGACATTTGTCGCACATTCGAATAAACTCTTTTGTATCCTTTTCTATATCGGCCCAATAGTATCCTGCTCTGATGACTTTGTGAACCAATGATTTGGCACCGGAATGATTTCCGCAGGTGCCCTCTTGGATTTCTCGTAGGACGTAGTCGGTATCGTCTGGTCCCAAATATATTGCCAATGGTCCATCAAATCTATATAGTGTTCCATCTTCGGCCAATGTGAATTGTGCGACCTTCGTATGTAGAGTCCTCGATTCCTTAAGATCCGATGGAAGCTTCCCGTTCTTTAGGTACTCGATATATTTGTTCCTCCAATCCTAGGTCAGACTTGTGGGGTTGATTTTGGCGTGACTTTCTTTGATTACTGACCTTGAAAGTTGTACAATAGTCCCCGAGCTAATCTCGTCATCTTCGACTGATGACCCCAAATTTGCAAGGGCATCGGCCTCGCTATTTTATTCACAAGGCACATGCTGTAGGGTCCATTATTTAAACTGATGTAGAGTCACCTGTATTTTGTCCAAGTACCTCTGCATTCGATCTTCTCGAACCTCGAAGGTTCTGTTGACTTGGTTTACCACAAGCAGGGAGTCACATTTGGCCTCGATGACCTCTGCTCCCAAACCTTTAGCTAGCTCGAGACCTGCAATCATGGCCTCATACTCGGCCTCATTGTTAGTTAAC
>AWOL01S0037795.1:63405-75117 GCA_000715115.1 Nicotiana otophora | reverse complement strand
GCGCTTATTAGGGCAAGCGCTAATTTTTCTAAGTGTGGGTACTGGGTCTCGGCCTCACCTAAAGTTTGACTAACATAGTAAACAGGAAATTGCGTACCTTTCTCTTCTTGAACTAGGACCCCACTTACCGTGATTTCCGAGACTTCTAAGTACAAGTAGAGTTGCTCGTCCGCTTTCGAAGTATGAAGCAATGGTGGGCTCGACAGGTACCGCTTTAATTCTTCCAATGCTTGTTGGTATTCCGGGGTCCATGCAAAATTGTTCTTCTTTTTGAGCTGTGAAAAGAACCTGTGACTTCTATCTGAAGATCTCGAGATGAATCGGCCTACGACGGCTATGCGCCCTGTTAATCTTTGTACTGCCTTAACATTATCCACGACGGTGATTTCTTCGATTGCCTTGATCTTATCGGGGTTGATTTGGATCCCCCGATTTGATACGATAAAGCCGATGAACTTTCCCGAGCCGACCCCGAATGCACATTTCTCCGGGTTGAGTTTCATGTAGTATTTNTTCATGTTGTATTTCCTTAGTTTATCGAAGGTCTCCTGCAAATGTGTCAAATGGTCCTCTACTCGCAGGGACTTAACTAGCATATCGTCAATATAAACCTCCATTGATTTACCTATTTGTCCTTCGAACATTGGATTTACTAAGCGCTAATAAGTGGCACCAGCATTGTTTAGTCCAAACGGCATTACATTATAACAATAGGTGTCGTACTTAGTGACGAACGAAGTCTTTTCCTGATCCTCTGGGTTCATTTATATTTGATTGTACCCGGAGTAGGCATCGAGAAAACTAAAGATCTTGTGGTCGGTCGTGGCATCGATCATGCGATCGATATTTGGCAGAGGAAAAGAGTCTTTAGGACATGCTTTGTTTAAATTTTTATAGTCATCGCACATTCTAAGTTTATTTCCTTTTTTAGGGACTACGACTACGTTTGCTAACCATTCGGGATATTTTAATTCCCGAATGGATCCTACTTTGAGAAGTTTGGCTATCTCATCCTTGATGAATGCATGTTTTACCTCGGACTAGGGCCTTCTATTTTGTTTTACCGGGCGGAACTTCGGGTCCAAGCTCAGTCGATGTGTAGTGATCTCCGGCAGGATCCCTGTCATATCTAGGTGGTACCAAGAAAAACAATCCATATTATTGATAAAACATTTAATGGGTTTTTCATTCAGCTCGGGGGTTAACCTCGTACCCAGGTATGAGTTTCGATCAGGTAGATGCTCGATCAGTATGACTTGCTCCAGCTCTTCAACTATCGATTTGGTGGTATCAGAATCCTCGGGGATTATGAAGGATCGAGGGATCTAGTAGTCATCGTCCTCGTCCGTTCCCTGCTTCTCCGACTGAGTCGAGGATGGTGGTTGTGGTTGCTATTTAGCTTCATGTTTGCCTTTGGACTCCGATCCCTTTGTTAACAAAAGCGCCGATACCGGTATTACTTCATCGACCGCGAACATCTCTTTGGCAGCATGATGTTTCCCATACACCGTTTATGCTCTATCCGGTGTTGGGAACTTCGGCATTTGGTGAAGGGTTGAGGGGACCACCCTCATGTTATGAATCCAGGGTCTTCGGAGCAGTACGTTGTATCTCATATCGCCCTTGATCACATGGAACTTTGTTTCTTGAATAGTTCCGGCTACATTTACTGGGAGGTTGATTTCACCTTTAGTTGTTTCACTCACCATGTTGAAGCCATTGAGAATCCGAGCTGCGGGTATGATCTGATATTGTAGGATGAGCTGCTCCACGACTCGTGATCGAATAATATTAGTTGGGCTTCCTGGATCAATTAAAACATGTTTAACCTGAATTTTATTCATAAGGATAGAGATTTAGAAAGCATAATTATGGGGTTGTGAGATCCCTTCTGCTTCCTCATCATTGAATGATAAAGTGCCTTCTGGCACATAGTTTCAAGTTCGTTTTTCCCTGGTGATTGATAATTTAGTGCGTTTGAACACGGGCCCTTGTGGAATATCAACCCCACCAGCGATCATGTGAATATTGTGTTATGGTTCTTCCTGCTCGTTTTTCATGTTTGCATCCATGTATCTGAAATGGTTTTTATCTCAGTCGCTCAAGAATTCTCGAAGGTGACCCTCGTTGAATAGACGGGCCACCTCCTCCCTTAGTTGTCTGCAGTCTTCGGTTCTATGATCATGTGTTCCATGGTATTTGCATATTTGATTGGGGTTTCTTTGGGATGGATCAGTTTGTAGAGGTCTGGGCCATCTAGTATCTTTGATTCTCCAAATGGCTGACACAATACCTGATGCATCGATGCTGAAGTTGTATTCTGATAATCATGGTGCTTCTGTGGGATCGACATGTTTATCAAAGCCACTTATGCTCATGAGCCTCAAGAGCTCTGTTCTCGATCGTTCCTTCAATCATTTTGGATGGGATTGCATCCTAGGCCACTGTTTCTATGATCTGCGTTGTATGGTTGATACCGATCTCTGTTCGACCGGGGTTCTCTGTCGATATCTCTTTGAGTTCTGCCGACGGGCCTGTTTGGATAAACAGAACCGGAAGGGGTCCTCAATTGATCATCCTAGACCCTGATCTTTGACTGGTACCGATTATTTACATTGGCCCAGGTTACCGCTGGATATTCAATTAAATTCTGCTTTAGTTGTCGTGATGCCACCGAACTTCGTTCGTTCAAACCTTAAGTAAAGGCTTGAACAGCCTAATCGTCTATGACCGGTGGTAGGTCTATGCGTTCCATATAGAACCGAGATATGAGTTCCCTCAACATTTCGTAGTCTTTGTGTTTCATCTTGAAGAGGTTTGACTTCCTAGTCGCAACCTTTATTGCTCCAGCATGTGCCTTTATGAAGGAGTTTGCAAGCATGGCGAAGGAATCGATGGAATTAGGCGGAAAATAATGGTACCATATCATTGCTCCTTTCGACAAGGTTTCTCCAAATCTCTTCAGTAGAACAGATTCAATCTCATCGTCTTCCAAGTCATTCCCTTTTATTGCGCATGTATAAGAAGTGACATACTCATTAGGGTCGGTGGTCACTTTGTACTTAGGAATTTCTGACATCCGGAATTTCTTCGGAATGGGTTTTGGAGCCGCACTTAGAGGGAAAGTCTTCTATACGAATTTCTTTGAATCCATACCCTTTAGAATCGGCGGTGCTCCCAGTATTTGGTCAACCCGGGAGTTGTATGTCTCTACTTTCTTGTCATTTGTTACACCATGTGCGTCCCAAGGTGTCGTATAATGAATATGAGACTTGTTTATCATGATTTAAATGAGTTTAAATTCATAATATGACTATATATGATGTTTGGATAAAACATATAAAGTTTGGAAAAAATCAGATTAACAATGCGGAAAAACTAACTACGGATTTGTCTTGTAACAGAGCTTTTTGAGAAATTTATTTAGTTTGCTATATGAGGCATTTTTGGGACATAATATATACCAAATTGAAGGTCTTGGAATGAAGTTTCCAACGCTCTTAACCGTTCGTTCATACGACATCCGGATAAAACGATATAAGCGTCGGAAGATGGACGAATGAGAGGGTGCCAAGCTAGCACCTTTTGACTTTTCAAAAGTTGACATATACGTCTTAACTCATCTCTCTCTTCATTTATACATATAACCTGATTAGAGAACACCATAAAAACAGTCCTTGATCTCTCTAATGGTGTTTCAAAGAATACTATCATTCCGGGCACGGAATCAAGAAGCGATAATATTAAAACGATCCCTACGACGTAAGTATCGCTATATTGCCTCTCTTTTTCTTTGTAGTTTGAGTTTTGGAATGTATTTAATAGTTAATAAAATTCCTAATTTCTCTATTTAAGTGTTTAAATATCAAGGAATTTTGATAAATTCATTTCCTAATAGTTAGAACTCACGAGACAGTGATCGGAAGCCGTGAGTTCGAGTTATTTGACTTGTAGTGGACTGTTTTGTGGACTGTGTTTTGGGCTGTTTCGTGTTGCCATTGGGATGTATATCTTTCTACTGTTTAATGGATTTTTGGAGGATAAATTGTGTGGAGAAACACCACACAATGACGGAATGGTGGGCTGGTCGTTCGTCGTTACATTGTTTAAGTTATTTGACACTACTTTGTTTGTCGTTTTATGTATGAAGTGATTAGGGTGTGTGGGCTGTTTTGTGGTATATTGTGATGGATATAAGGTTGGAAAATGATTCTTACATGTTTTTATTGTTGTTCTCTTGTTGTTGTTGGTATATGGTAATGGAGGAGGGCCTAGTTACAGGGGAGATGGTGCATAAATTTACGTAAACGAGCTACTAGTTTAAGTTGCGGACTTAGCCTTTACTCAACACTGATTTTAAATCTCCTTATTCTATGGTAGATTTAGTTGAGTTGTTTGAAGAATTTCTTGGAAGGTATTAAGGACTCAATGGAGTTAAGGTATGTTAAGGCTATCCCTTCTTTCTTTTTTGCATGATCCAAATGATACAAACGAAACGAGCAAAATACGCAACTTTCATAAATGACTCTATTCATAGAAATACTAGGGATGTCTATATTCTTGATTCTCCATGTGAATTATTATTATATCCTCTATTCACGGGTCTCAGAAAAATATGTATTTGATAAAGTTTGTCCGAAAGGCATATTGATTTTATGATATTCGAGAAATCTTATTAACATATTTCTTATGCATTTCATGCATTTATATATGTACATTGGCCCGTGACCAAAAGACGTTATATACGTGTATATTATATGTATATGGGATATGGGAAAAGATTAGGCGTTATATATACACCACCACCTGATCAGCTGGTATACGTTGATGATTTTGTCCATAGTGGCTGAGATGATATGATGGGATGCTCTTAGAGGCTTGATGATGTTATGTACGCATATACCTATGCATGGTATGGAATTTATATGCACATGCATGATATTATAAATTTTCATGATTCACAAAGTTATTCATAATTACAGGTTGAGTTCTTTACTCCATGTTTGTTTCATGTCTTTTATATACTACTGTCATGCCTTATATACTCGGTACTTTATTTGTACTGACGTCCCTTTTTCCTGGGGACGCTGCGTTTCATGCCCGCAGGTCCCGATACATAGGTTGAGAGTTACCCAAGTAGGCTATCAGCTCAGCGGAAGATGTTGGTGCGCTCTATTTGCTCCGGAGTTGCTTATTTGGTCAGTATGATTCAGACGTGTATTGTTTAATATGGCGGGGCCCTGTCCCGACCTTTATGGTATTTATCTAATCTTAGAGGCTTGTAGACATATGTCATATACGTAAAAGATTGTTTCGCCTTGTCGGCCTATGTTTAGTGCACGAGCGATCATTTTGGTTTTATAGGCCCAAGTTGGTATTTCATGTTTTATTCTACTTATCTCACGACAGTCTCTCCGGCTTATTTACCTATGATAGTATGATACGAGAGATACGTTACATTGGTACTCGGTTGAGTAAGGTACCAGGTTCCCGTCGTGGCCCATCGGTTTGGGTCGTGGCATCATTTGCCTCAATTTTCTTTTCTCCCGATTCAATCCGTTTAGTGAGATCCTCGAGCATTTTCATAATGGCGGGGTCAGTCCATAATTCCTTGGCATTCGACCTTTTCGACATAGACTCGGCCCTGTGGACGACTTCTGGTTCGATCCTACTGGGTGTTCGGTGTTGATTTTGTGGTTGTGCTATAGCGGCTTGTTGACCCTATAACATTTCGAATATCAATTGTAGGCTAACTCTACCATCTTCTCCGCCCTGCGTACCTCGACCACCTGATCAAACTTTCCTGTGTACGCTACCTTTGGGATCAATGCCCAAATTTGCATTCAGGGCGACATGTGAACTAACATCGACGGGATTCGCAATTGGTGTTCCCTCGAGGTCAGCCTGAGGCACCTCGATTCTTGTGGCGGCTATATTGTTATTTTCCCCGTGAAATCCGAGGCCGTTTTCAACATGTGTAGGCGCTGCTTGTGAGTTTGACATGTTTATCTTGAAAATAAAGATTCTTACGAGAACAAGTGTAAAGCAGTGTGTATTATCAGAATCAGTATTAAGCAATCACTATTATCCTTGGCCCCACGGTGGGCGCCAAACTGTTTACCTTTAAACTTGAATAACAATTAAACTTATAATGTGGTTCTAAGGACACGTGATTTCACTTAATACCAATTGATAAATATGAAGATTAATAACAGAAATGAACTATAAAATAAAGCAAACTAGTGTTAGAATGGAACTCAACCCTCGAGGTTGGATACCCTCGAACTGGTTGATGCAAGAACAATTAAAATATAACAAGCTGATGACCAATAATACAAATGAGAAAGAGAATTATATTGCTTTGATATCTGTGAACAATGTGTGTTACAAATGATTAGAACCCCCTTTAAATAGTAGAGGAATTTCATTTATGATATAATTCTAATTACAGAAGGAAATCCCATGATTAGCTAATTAACTATTTCTGATTTGATCCGTTTCGAGATTTACGCCATGATCCTCGACCAGTCACGGATATCTCGCCTTTCTATTATTGTGCTATCTTCGATCTTGCTCGATGTCTGTCTCATTTGGCTTCGATCGCTACTAGCATCAATCTCGACATGTACCTCGATTCTGAACTCGGTACCTTATCCTCGTGATTTAGCATGTTCCGTTATGAGGCCGTCCTTCGATGCAACCTCCCGGTCTCGGTCAAATAGTAAAATCGAGTGGACCCGGTTTTAACCGTATACAATATGATTTAGCTTCAAGATTTACAATTTCCTCTTACCGAAGAAAAATAAAAGACTGGCCATAATATTATAGTTATCAAGTTCTAAGTTCAAATTTTAATTCCTTACTTTAAGCAAGTTTGGTACATCATTAAAAAAATTAAATAGCTTGAAATCTAGCTTAAAGATCTATAAAAGGAATGAAAATAAAAGACCGACTATAAATACTATTATGATAATCTATAGTTCTAAATTCATTTTTTTATCTCTATTTCTGTAATTACACGGACACTCTAATATTGATAAAATAATAGTTGGTTCTTATCCCAAAAAGCAAAAGAAAAAAGAGAGGAAAAAAAACTGATAATTATAGTATAAGCATTTGCAGAAAACGAATGGAATTTGTTTAATTCAACCTAATTTTCTCCTTACGTTTTCTAATATATAGTGGTTTTAGAAATTTATCTAGCTAGAGAAATCTGAACAGAAAAAAAGGAAAAAATCTCTAAATATGAAAAACATCAATTCTTATAGATTTTGTTTGCGAACGGTAACAACAGTGGCGGAGGCGTTGATAATGAAATTGATGTGTTGAACCTGAACTTAAAGCTTTGAAACCAAAAGTTTGGAATATGTCTCTAAACAAGCTATTGATTTGTTTTTTCCAAAGTTTTTCTTAGTTTTCAGAATTGTACTCTCTTCGGATGATAAAAGGTTCAAATTTTAATTTAACCTTTATGTTACGTTTCAGTCATAGAAGTTCTTTTTTAATATCACAAACACAAAGGGTAATGCCTTAATAAAATAAAAATTAGCGCAAATTACATTGGTACTGTTCATGTTTTTCTTTGTTCATTCGATGTTCTGAGTATGCCGTTACGCATGTTTCTCCTAAATTAATAAGTAATTTCATCAAATTTGGTTGCAAATCGGTGTATTAAATTAGAGAGTAAAAAAAGGAGAAAGTAAAGGAAGTAAAAGTAGTGCCTAGGTGGCAAATCGATGTGTTAAATAAAATTTGGGCGGGTCATCAAGTTAATAGACTGATCTAAACCGTCCAAAGTTTGTTCTGGTCAAAATATGAAAATAGCACGGCTAATCAATTTTCGGACTGGTAATTGAAAAATAGCCAACATTTGCAAAGTCATTGAAAAATAGCTAGCATTTGCAAAGTCATTGAAAAATAGCCACTATTTTGTTGCAACACGGAAAGTTCCAGCATAATATATTGGAGATTGATGCACATGTGTATGAACTTCCAGCATATTATGATGGAACTCCAACACATGGAATGTTTCAGCAAAATATACTAGAGATTGGAGCACCTGTGTATTTACTTCCAGCATATTATGCTTGACCAGTATATTATGTTGGACCAGTATATTATGCTGGAACTTCAATATATTATACTGGAAGTCCAGTATATTATGCTGGAATATTTTTCGGGTTTTGAACAGTGTTTTCGTTCAGATTTATCTTTTGTCACGACCCGAAATTTCCACCTTCGGACCGTGATGGAGCCTAACATTTCACTTGCTAGGCAAGCCAATGTTAGAATAATATTATCCATTTTAAAATATATTTTTTTAAAAATTTATTAATAATAAAGAAATAAATGCGGAAGTAAAGTTTGAAATGCAGTGAATAATCCATAAAAATAACGGTGTCTAGATACCATCCAAGAATTGGTGTCACAAGTGCACGAACTTCTAGAATAATACAAATAAAGGTCTGAATAAAATAGAGTTGTCTAGAAACAAACACACAGCTAAAGTATAGTAGATGGGGACTTCAGAACTGCGGACGCCGTGCAGTTATACCTCAAGTCTCCTTTGGTAGCTGAAATCCGAGCAAGTTTATGGTACGCCGTTAGGACCAACTCCGAAATCTGCACAAGAAGTGCAGAACGTAGTATCAGTACAACCGACCCCATGTACTGGTAAGTGTTGAGCCTAACCTCGACGAAGTAGTGACGAGGCTATGGCATGTCACTTACATTAATTTGTACGCAATATTAGTAACATCAACAAATAATAGAAATAAATCAGGTAACTCATTTATAATAGTTGAAGCCAGCTCAGCAGTCAGAACCCATTATTAATTCAACCAATTTTCGTTACAGCGTGCAAACCGCTCCCACAATATATTCATTTTCAATCCTCCAATATATTTATTTTAATAAAATATATATAGACTTTTAAATAAGTCTGTTGCGGCAAGCAACCCGATTCCCCAATATGGACATTTAATAAGTCTATTGCGGCGCCCGATCCTCCAATATGGACTTTTAATAAGTGTGTTGCGGCGTACAACCCACGGTGTGCAATCCGATCCTCCAATATGGACTTTTAATAAGTCAGTTGCGGCGTGCAATCCGATTCTCCAATATGGACTTTTAATAAGTTTGTTTCGGCGTGCAACCCGATCCTCCAATATGGATTTTTAATAAGTTTGTTGTGGCGTGCAACCCAATCCTCCAATATTTATTCATTTCTATCAATTCTGTTGTGGCGTGCAACCCGCTCCTCCAATATATTTATTTTACCAATTCTTATAGAAGAAATTGCCCCAATAAATGTAACAATTAATATAAGATTTTAAGACAATAAGCAAATAATAATTATGATTTAATTATGAAACAAACAATGACAAATAACAATTTATTATGGAAATCAGGAAGCAAATAGGCAGTTTAATATTTAATATGCTAAATGTCAAGTAGCAATTAATGCACATAAATCAGATAAGCATGTAGTAATTATTGCAGGAATTCAAGAACTAATATTTGACAAAGAATAGGAGAGAAATAAGTTTTATAACAATCAATTCGTATATTAAAACAAATTTAGAATTTTCAAATAATTATGCAAATAATTAATTTGACAACGTATAGACACTCTTCACCTCGCCTATACGTCGTTCACATGCATTTCACATAACAAATAATTTAAGGGATCTATTCCCTCAAGTCAAGGTTAACCACAACATTTACTTCGTTTTGTAAATTTCAATCAATTACTCGACCACAACTTTCCCTTATAAACATGTCTCCAAAAGCTTAAAATCTGTTCACAAACAATTCGACATACTCAATACGAATCATAGGAATTAATTCCATATGAATTTACTAATTTTTCGGATAAAATACGAAATTTATTTAAATATTCGATAGTGTGACCCATGTCTCAAATCCCGAAAAAACTCACAAAATCCGAACACCCGTTCCGCTACGAGTTCAACCATACAAAAATTATCCAATTTCGATGTCAACTCGACCCTCAAATCTTCAATTAAAGTCTTTGAAGATTTCTATCATTTTCAACTCAATCTTTACCCATTTGAACTCAACACTCTTTCCATAAACCTTATTGATACGTAAAAATAATACTCTTACACCTAAGAATCATACTCTTATACCCAAGAATTATACTCTTACACCCAAGAATCATACTCTTAATCACCCATCATTACCCAAACTCAAAATTGAAGATTAGGGGTTAGAACCTTACCACTTTGATGAAGAACTTGAGGAATTTCTTGTTGGAATTCCAAGCTTGAACAAAACTTTTGATGAACAAAGCACTTGAGCTTCTTACTCTCTCTAAAACACTCTCACTTTTATCTAAAATCATCAGGTAATTTCCCAAAAATAAGCCTCAAAGCATATTTATCAAAATGGGGTTGAGTTATGAAAATTGGTAAATGGACCCTCCGAACTCAGGTATGCGGTCGCACAATGGACCGCACAATGGGTATGCGGTCGCACAGTGCCGAAAACTGGGCTGCACTGGACAGGTCTGCGACCCATTTTGCGGTCGTACAATGTGTTTTGCGATCGCATAATGATTCTGCGGCCGCACATCTCACCGTAGAATCACATCTTTTCAGCCTTTGATAATTTGGTCATAACTTCTTGTAGGAGTGTCCAAATGATGAACGGTTTGAAGCGTTATAAACTAGACTCAAAGATATTTCATTTGATAGATTTTACACCATATAACACTTTATATCATGAGACTTATTCTCATTTGCAGTTAGGTCTTGTGCGAACTCACTTGAAACTTTAGTCTTATGAAATTTCTAACTTCTACATTCGATGCTGAAACCTATCGAATCTAGTCCGATTGACCTCAAATTTTGCACACAAGTCATAAATGATATAACAGAGCTATAAAAATTTTCAGAACTCGATTCTGACTCCGATATAAAAAAGTCAACCCCGTGGTTAAACTTGGGAATCTTTAGCCTTTAAATTACTAGTTTCCGTTAAATTTTCATAACTTGAGTTAGGGACCTCCAAATTAAATTTCGGGCATACGCCCAAATCCCAAATCACGATACGGACCTATCGGAACTGTCAAAATACTGATCCGGGTCCGTTTGCTCAAAATGTTGACCAATATCAACTCAGTTGAGTTTTAAAGCTCTATTTCACATTTTAATCTATTTTTCACATAAAAACTTTCCGAAAAATTATACAGACTGAGCACGCAAGTAGAGGAGTGATAGATATTACTTTTTGAGGTCTTAAAATACATAATTAATTATTAAGTTTAAAGATGACCTTTCGGGTCATCACATTCTCCACCTCTAAAATAAATGTTCGTCCTCGAACGAAATTAGAGAAGTACTTGAGCTGGTGAATAGATATCGATATTTACTCCGCAAGTCCGACTCGGACTCCCGGGTAGATGCCTCTACTGGCTGACCTATTCAGTGCACTCGAACTGAAGGATAACTCTTAGACCTCAACTGTCGGACCTGCCTGGCTAGAATAGCCACCGGCTCCCCTTCGTAAGTCAAATCTTTGTCCAATTGGACTGAGCTGAAATCTAACACAGGGGACAGATCACCATAATATTTCCGGAGCATGGATACATGGAAAACCTAATGAACCGCTGATAAACTAGGTGGTAATTCAAGCCTGTAGGCTACTTCACCCACCCTTTCAAGAATTTCAAAGGGTCCAATATACCTA
>AWOL01S0037795.1:45320-63253 GCA_000715115.1 Nicotiana otophora | reverse complement strand
CGAACCTCATTACACCTTTCATAGGTGAAACCCGGAGTAATATTCTTTCTCCAACCATGAATGCAATATCATGAATTTTACGGTCGGCATAACTTTTTTGCCTAGACTGAGTTGTGCGAAGTCGATCTTGCATAACCTTGACCTTATCCAAGGCATCTTGTACCAAATCGGTATCCAACAACCGAGCCTCTCCCGGTTCAAACCATCCAACTGGTGAACGTCATCGCCCTCCGTATAATTCCTCATATGGAGACATATGAATACTTGACTGGTAGCTATTATTATAAGCAAACTCCGCAAGTGGCAAGAACTGATCCCAAGAACCTCCAAAGTCTATAACACAAGCACGAAGCATATCTTCCAATATCTGAATAGTGCGCTCTGAATGTCCGTCTGTCTGTGGATGAAATGTTGTACTCGACTCAACCAGCATGCCTAATTCACGTTGTACAGCCCTCCAGAAGTGTAAGGTAAACTACGTACCTCGATCTGAAATAATAGACACGGGCAAACTGTGAAGGCGGACAATCTCACGAATGTAAATTTTAGCTAACCGCTCTGAAGAATAGGTAACTGCCACTGGAATGAAATGTGCTGACTTGGTCAACCTGTCCACAATGACCCAAACTGCATCAAATTTTTTCTGAGTCCGTGGAAGTCCAACAACAAAATCCATAGTGATACGCTCCATTTCCACTCAGGAATTTCTAACTTCTGAAGCAAACCACCAGGTCTCTGATGCTCGTACTTAACTTGCTGACAATTCAGACACCGAGCTACATATGCAACTATATCCTTTTTCATTCTCCTCCACCAATAATGTTGCCGCAAATCTTGATATATTTTGGCGGTACCTGGATGAATAGAATACCTGGAACTGTGTGCCTCTTCAAGGATTAATTCACGAAGCCCGTCAACATTAGGCACACAAATACGACCCTGCATTAGCGGAACTCCATCTTCCCCCACAATAACATGTTTGACATCACTGTGCCGCATCGTGTCCTTAAGGGCAAGTAAATGAGGATCATCATACTGTCGCTCTCGGATATGCTTATATAAAGAAGACCGAATGACTGTGCCAGCTAGAACCCGACTGGGTTCTGAAACATCTAACTTCACGAATTGATTAGCCAAAGTCTGAACATCTGCAGCTAATAGTCTCTCATCAACTGGAATATAAGCAAGGCTTCCCATACTCACAGCCTTTCTACTCAGAGCATCGGCCATCACATTGGCCTTTCCGGGGTGATACAAAATGGTGATATCATAGTCTTTCAACAACTCCAACCATCTTCTCTGCCTCAAATTAAGATCTTTTTGTTTGAAAAGATACTCAAGGTTACGATGATCGGTAAATACCTCATACGAGAGGAGACACCGTAGAGGTAATACCTCCAAATCTTCAGCGCATGAACAATGGCCGTCATTTCTAAGTCATGAATAGGATAATTCTTCTCGTGAACTTTCAACTGGCGCGATGCATATGCAATCACCCTGCCATCTTTCATTAATACTGCACCAAGCCCAATGTGAGATGCGTCACAATATACCGTATACGATCCTTAACTTGTGGGTAATACCAACACTGGCGCCATAGTAAAAGCGGTCTTGAGCTTCTGGAAGCTCAACTCACACTCATCTGACCATCTGAATGGGGCACATTTCTTGGTCAGTCTGGTCAATGGGCTTGATATAGATGAAAACCCTTCCACGAACCGACGATAGTAACCTGCTAAACACAGGAAACTCAGGATCTCTGTAACTGAAGTAGGCCTAGGCCAATTCTGAACAGCCTCTATCTTCTTAGGATCCACCTTATGCCTTCTGTCGATACAACATACCCCAAAAATTCAACTAAGTCTAACCAAAACTCACATTTTGAAAATTTGGCATATAACTAATTATTCTTCAAAGTATGAAGCACACTCCGAAGATGCTGCTCATGCTCCTCTCGATTACTGGAGTAAATCAATATATGATCAATGAATACAACCACAGAAGAATCCAAATAGGGCATGAATACCCGATTTATAAAATCCATAAATGCTGCTGGGGCATTTGCCAACCCAAATGACATCACTAGGAATTTGTAATGCCCATACCGAGTCCGAAAAGCTGCTTAGGGACATCACATGCCCTAATCTTCAACTGATGATAACCAGACATCAAATCGAACTTCAAAAATACCTTGGAACCCTGAAGCTGATCGAATAAGTCATCAATTCTTGGCAGCGGATATTTGTTCTCAATAGTTGTTCATGATCAATTACAGAATAGCCAATTAACCTCATGTTAACAAAAATCTCGTTGCAAACCTTCACAATATTGATGACGAGATGCGAGGCATGAAGACCTCATAATTATTTACCTGAATTAATGAGTAACATTTAACGCCACCTGGGCGAGCACTTATCTCGTAGGTTAAAACTCCATAATTACAAACACGAATTTGGCAAAACATGCACAGAGAATTTCGTACGAGAATTCTCAAATAAGCCTAATAAGCATGACTCCCTATTATTGCTATAGTACAAATTTAATTTCACAAGTAAGAACTTTAACACAATAATTTTCTTCACAAGGATCTCGTTCTTATATAACTTTCATCGCAGCTCATAGCCCAGTTTATTAAACATATCGATTTATATTAAAAATACAAGGATCTCGTCCTCAATTCTGGATCACAAGTAATATGCACATCGTGCCAATCAAAAATTTCCATTTTCACCTTTTAAATAATTTTGGTTACACAAAAACACAACACATAATGCACCCCACACCGGTAGGGCATATATTTCATAATTTGTAATTAATTATCCGAAAATTACATCAAAACTTACCGAAATGAGTACCAGAAAGGCACCTTTAGCCTCACATATCTTATTAGAGTCCAGCATGGAATGATAGGCGTAGTTATCCCCATAGAATCTCCTAACAGGAGTAAACACATAAGTAGATTATAGAATTACAAAGCTCACTCATAAGTGGAGCACAATAGGAGGACTCGTCTCGACACTCAGAACCGAATCAAGTTAAGGAAACTATTCCTTTATATTAAACCAAGGTCGTACTTGTAACGATGCCATCTGATGTAGCGACCTACGCCATACCATAAAATAAATATATCAACTGCTGGGCCTCCACCTCTAGGAAGCCTTCTACCCANCACACCGTAAAACAAATATATCAACGGCTGGGTCTCCACCTCTAGGATGCCTTCTACCTGCCTATCCTCCACCCCTAACTGGTCGTGTGGGTGGTGTAGTAACTGCAATGGGGCACGTAGCCTGAGTGCTTTGATGAAATATGTCTCTCCCAAGTCTGGGATAATTTTCTCATGATGTGCCTAGTATCACCGCATTCATAACAACCCCTTTGCGGGTTTGGCTGCTAATACCGAGTGTGTGCCAGATAACTTAAATAACCATTATAGGAAACTCATGTCAGTGGTGCATTAAAAGAACTTACTGGAGCACCCCAAATAATCCGATGTGTGGACTGGGCTGGCCGACTGCCCGAGCCCCCTCCATAATGATTTATGAATCCACTGAATCCCCTAGAACCTAGAGACGTCTTGGTCTCCTTAGTTTCCTTTTTCCTCACCCGGAACACGTTCTAATATCTTGGAAATATCTACACTAGCGGAAATAAAGTATCAGCCTGTAGCTCCCGAGCCGTACAAAATTTTTTGATCATAATTGAGTCTTTTAATGAGTCTGTGGACTCGCTCTCTGGCTTGTCTGCCCTTTTCATAGGCTTTCCATGAACACCGGTGGAGAATTATCTCTCCCCATGCCAATTTCTTCTTTTGTTATGCTAACTCAACATTGATGAGCTGACCCATTTCTTAATATACTCTTCGATTCTTATTTGGGGTAACCCTTACCCCGATTTATACATAACGATCACAAAAGTAAATTTCCATACAGACAAATCTTGGCACGAACCACACAGTCCAAAATCTCGTCAACCACTGTACTTTCTCAGAAGCACCCCAAAATCCGAAGACGTCCACATTGAGTAGACCTTCTATAAATTTAATGTTGTTTCTCTAACTCCTTTGGTACTGAACTACAGGATTATTAAGCAGACGGACATACCGCAAGTCCCAACCTTATCCTCTACAAAATCTCAGGCCTTAAACACATGTAAATTTTGGGGGAACCTTTTAGTACCACATATAAACATTTCAGGCCAAAAATGATATAACACATGACTCATAATCCATTCATTGATAGTGGACTCCCCCACTCGGCGCGAAGTCATAGTTCACCACGTCCGATGGTCCACAATATTAACCTTCACAGCTCGTATAAATCAACCAGATGCCAAGGTCCGTTGCACCCCCCACATGATTCACTGGGTGATCTCTTAATACATCCGCATCTTCAGTTGGAACCACACATTGAGGCAATGTTTGAGCATCTCTGGCTCCCTCGTAGTTCATCTGTGGCATCACGAACCGTCGACGCACAACTGATACTGAGTGCGCAATGTCATACACGAGTGGATACAAAGGAATATGAGATATATGTTTCAAGCTAAATCAACATCGCACGATAAGGAATAAAAGAAGTGGAATTATTCCTAAACTCTGTAGCCTCTGAAAGATAAGTACAAACGTCTCCATACTGATCCTTCAGACTCTACTAAGCTTGCTCGTGAATCGTGCAAACTGCTCCCACAGTATATTCATTTTCAATCCTCCAATATATTTATTTTAATCAAATATATATAGACTTTTAAATAAGTCCGTTGCGGCAAGCATCCCGATCCCCCAATATGAACTTTTAATAATTCTGTTGCGGCGTGCCACCCGATCCTCCAATATGGAGTTTTAATAAGTCTATTGCGGCGTGCAATCCGATCCTCCAATATGGAGTTTTAATAAGTCTGTTGCGGCATGCAACCCGATCCTCCAATATGGACCTTTAATAAGTCTGTTACGGCGTGCAACCCGATCCTCCAATATGAACTTTTAATAAGTCTGTTGCGGCGTGCAACCCAATCCTCCAATATGAACTTTTAATAAGTCTGTTGCGGCGAACAACCCGATCCTCCAATATATCCATTTCAATAAATTCTGTTGTGGCGTGCAACTCGCTCCTCCAATATATTTATTTTACTAATTCTTATTGAAGAAATTGCCCCAATAAATGCAATAATTAATATAAAATTGTAAGACAACAAGCAAACAATAATTATGATTTAATTATGAAACAAACAATGACAAATAGCAATTTATTATGGAAATCAGGGAGAAAATAGGCAGTTTAGTATTTAATATGCTAAATGCCAAGTAGCAATTAATGCATATAAATCAGATAAGCATGTAGTAATTATTGGAGGAATTCAAGAACTAATATTTGACAAAGAATAGGAGAGAAATAATTTTTATAACAATTAATTTTTGTATTAAAAAAATTTAGGATTTTTAAATAATTATGCAAACAATTAATTTGACAACGTATAGACATTCGTCACCTCGCCTATACGTCGTTCACATGCATTTCACATAACATATAATTTAAGGGTTCTATTCTTTTAAGTCAAGGTTAACCACGACACTTACCTCGCTTTGCAAATTCCAATCAATTACTCGACCACAACTTTCCCTTAAACTTGTCTCCAAAAGCTTCAAATCTATTCACAAACAATTCGACATACTCAATACGAATCATAGGAATTAATTCCATATGAATTTACTAATTTTTCGGATAAAATCCTAAATTCGTTTAAATATTCGACAGTGGGACCCACATCTCAAATCCGATGAAAACTCGCGAAATCCAATAATCCGTTCCGCTACGAGTTCAACCATACAAAAATTATCCAATTCCGATGTCAACTCGACCCTCAAATCTTCAATTAAAGTCTTTTGAAGATTTCTATCATTTGCAACTCAATCTTTACCCATTTGAACTCAACACTCTTTCCATAAACCTTATTGATACGTATAAATAATACTCTTACACCCAAAAATCATACTTTTAATCACCCATCATTACCCAAACTCGAAATTGAAGACTAGGGGTTAGAACCTTACCTCTTTGATGAAGAACTTGAGGGATTTCTTGTTGGATTTCAAAGCTTGAACAAGATTTTTGATGAACAAAGCACTTGAGCTTCTTTCTCTCTATAAAATGCTCTCATTTATCTCTAAAATCATCATGTAATTTCCCAAAAATAAGCCCCAAAGTATATTTATCAAAATGTAGTCGGGTTATGAAAATAGGTAAATGGATCCTCCGAACTCAGATATGCGGTCGCACAATGGGTATGCGGGTCGCACAATGGACTGCAAAATCGATGCCAAAAACTGGGCTGCACTGGACAGGTCTGCGACCCATTTTGCGGTCGTACAATGTGTTTTGCGATCGCATAATAATTCTGTGGTCGCACATCTCATCGCAGAATCACAGTTTTTCAGCCTTTGGTAATTTGGTCATAACTTCTTGTAGGAGTGTCCAAATAATGAACGGTTTGAAGTGTTATAAACTAGACTTTATATCATGAGAGTTATGCTCATTTGAAGTTAGGTCTTGTGCGAACTCACTTGAAACTTTAGTCTTATGAAATTTCCAACTTCTACATTCGATGCCGAAACCTATCGAATCTAGTCCGATTGACCTCCAATTTTGCACACAAGTTATAAATAACATAACGGAGTTACGAAAATATTTGGAACTTAATTATGACTCCGATATAAAAAAGTCAACCCCGTGGTTAAACTTGGGAATGTTTAGCCTTTAAATTACTAGTTTCTGTTAAATGGTCATAACTTGAGCTAGGGACCTCCAAATTAAATTCCGGGCATACGCCCGAGTCCTAAATCATGATACAGACCTACCCTAACTATCAAAATACTGATCCGTGTCCATTTTCTCAAAATGTTGACCAAAGTCAACTCAGTTGAGTTTTAAAGCTCTATTTCGCATTTTAATCCATTTTTCACATAAAAAGTTTTCGAAAAATTATACGGACTGAGCACGCAAGTCGATGAGTGATAAATAGTACTTTTGGGTCATCACATCTTTACATGAAAAGTGGCTAAATTTCGATTACTTTTGAAACTGTGGCTATTTTTCAATTACCACTTGTAAATCTGGCTATTTTTGAATTTCACCCGTCAAAATGGGTTGGAGTAAAGTGGGCAAATAATAGATCATAACCTAACCCATCCAACATGACCCCGGCTCCCTTTTTGTTTATCTTATTTTTTAAAAAAATACAAAAATTTAATGTATTTGGTTTTAAATTATTAGCTTAAGTTTTCTCGAATATACATAATAATTCATGATACCCAAATCTCATTTTGTATATTTATTATTTTTAGATTGCATTTTGAGAGTCGACCCGTTGGATTACACTATTTTGGTCCATTTTGGCTCCAATAATTAGAAATGTCATTTCTCGTTCAACCAACCGGATCAAGTTATCAAATGAGTTGTAACTTAACATGGTTACATTTGGACAAATTGGATGGATTACTTGCAATAGGTTTAATATTGCCACTTTTATATGTATACCAGTATCTATAAATGTGTGTTGCACGTTAATAATGACACATGATGATTTAATTATTTATTTATATGAATAAAAAAATAATTAATGAGAAAAGTTTTATATATAATAATACAAAAATCATCTAAAAGACGAAAAATATTAGTATTACATTAGCATAATACGAGAATTCAAAATGAAAGGACATCATGAGAACATACACAAATGATCAATTTAATCATGTTAATTAGATAATTATGTATTGTAGTTTGAAGGTATCTAATGTGATGGTATCTTAACGAACACTTCTTTGCAGACGATATTTTTTTGTGTATGTTTCCTTCTAATGCTTTGTTTGTTTTGCCCTAACCAGAACTCTTGTTGTCAATATTGATATCCCTCTTGAAAGTACAACATATAGTTATTCGTGCAAGAAAATATATTGTTGTAAATATAGTCTAATATTTAGGATGTTTGTCCTTGTGCTTTATTTATTATAATTACAAAATATAAACATACTGAAAATTATCTTTACACAAATTTAAAAGGATATTCTTTAATTTCGGAAGAGGAAAGTTGATTTCGGAGATAAACACATACTTAGAAGTACATTGACCAATATCATAATTTCTGCATGCATCATGTCACGATCCGAAATCCCCTATCAGCTGTGATGGCGCCTAACGTCGCCGTCAGGTAAGCCAACGGTGAATTTCCAATTTAATTACCCATTTTAATATTTTTGGAATCGTAAATCCCATTAAATAAATAAAGTAAAAATCTAGTACTCAGTCAAACTCGTGATCCTCTTTACCAATTTCCATATAAAGTATAAATTACAAGATAAAATGATAATAATTACGTGACTACAATAATGAACATCCGCTAGGAACCCCCAAAATCCGATGTCACAAGTGCATGGGCATCTTCTAGGAATATAATAAAATGCAACATATGTCTGGAATACAAATTAGACAGAAAATGTAAATAACTCTGATGGAGACTCTGTATGTTGCGGATCGTAACATGGAATGCAGCTCATCGTGAAGTCCCCGCAATAGCCTCGCATTTGAGTCCTAAAGACCACCAGACATATATACACACACACGCACACACACACACACAATATATATATATATATATATATATATATATATATATATATATATATATATATATACATACATACAATAAGTGTAGCAAGTATAGCATGAGTACGTAAATCATTGCGTACCCAATAAGTAACTAGCCTAACCCCGGAGAAGTAGTGACGACGGGTCGACATCGACACTTACTAGTGGTTCAATAAATCAAATACAATAGAAAGTAAATAAAAATGAGGCATGATAAATAAACAGTATAAACAAATATAGGTACGTGGTGCAATCTGTGATGACCCAATATGTCATCTATAATTTTAAACATTCATTTGTGTGTTCTGAGTCCTCGAATAACACCTTTCAGCATTCCTCGATTTATGTGCACAATCCGTAAATTTTTACGGAAAGCGAAAAATTGATAAAAATGTGAAATAGTGCTTCAAAACTCATTTGAGTTGATTTCGGCAACATTTTGAGCAAACGTACCCGAGTTAGTATTTTGACAGTTCATGTAGGTTCGTATCATGATTTGATACTTGGGCGTATGCCCGGAATTTAATTTGGAGGCCCCTAGCTTGAGTTATCGCCATTTATTGAAAAGTAGAAGTTTGTAAGCTTAAAGATTTTAAAATTTGACCGTGAATTTGATTTTATCAATATCGGACTCTGATTGAAATTTCGAGAGTTGAAATTACTCTGTTATGTCATTTATGACTTATCTGCCAAATTTGATTCCAAACAGAAGTGATTTGACACGATTCGGGCACCCGGTTGATAAAATAGGAATTCTTAAGTTTCATTAAAAATTTCATTTGATTTGGTGTCCGATTTGTAGTTCTAGGTATAATTTTGGTTTTTTGATCGCGCTAGCGAGTACGTATGAAGTTTTTGGACTTGTCTGCATATACGCTTTAGAGCCACGGGGGCTTANTGACCGTGAATTTGACTTTATCAATATCGGGCTCGGATTGAAATGTTGAGAGTTTGAATTAATCTGTTATGCCATTTATGACCTGGCTGCCAAATTTGGTGCCAAACGGAAGTGATTTGACGCGATTCGGACATCCGGTTGATAAAATAGGAATTCTTAAGTTTCATTGAAAATTTCATTTGATTTGGTATCCGATTTGTAGTTCTAGGTATAATTTTGGTTTTTTGATTGCGCTAGCGAGTACGTATTAAGTTTTTGGACTTCTCTGCATATATGCTTTAGAGCCACGAGGGCTCGGGTGAGTTTCGGATAGCCTACAGACTTTTTGTACTTTGTAAAAATTTGGTTTTTGAGCTTCAGCTGTCATCTGGTGCGTTGTGCTTCGCGATCGCGAAGGGATATTTGTGAGCTATGATTTTTACTCTCTGTGTTCGCAAAGAGAGGCACGCGATCGCATAGGGTTGGCTCATAGTGTATCGCGAACGCGTAGATAGGACCGCGTCCGTAAAGAGGAAATGAGACAGAAGCTAGGCACTCAAAATTTGTGCTTCGTGATAGCATGAAGCAGTCCGCGATCGCAAAGGTCTGAAGGGTTATGCTTCGCGTTCACGTACGGGGCATTGCGTTCGCTTACTGAAAATTGGCAGCCTATGCAATTTGTGCTTCGCGATGGCGAAGACAGTTCCGCGATCGCGAAGAGTCAACTGGACCTGGGCAGGAATTGTTCTACGCGATCGCGAAGAGTAAATCCCTGAACAATAGAACTTAAGTTCTGAAAATAGGATTTCGTCTCATTTTTCCATTATCCGCGATTTAGAGCTTGGTTTGGGCAATTTTCAGAGGGGTTTTCACAAATTTGAACTGGCTAAGTGTTCCTTATCCTATATTGATTATGTTTCGTAAATCCATGTCTATATTCATCGTTTATTTCGGATTTAGATGGAAGAAATTGGAATTTTGGTAAAACTTTCCAAAAGCGAAAATTTAGGATTTGAAAGACAATCCGATGTCAGAATTCGATAATTTTAGTATGGTTGAACTCGTATCGGAACGAGTGTCCGGATTCCGTAAGTTTTCGCCGGGTTCCGAAAAATAGGCCCACATTGACTTTTTGTTGACTTTTTCGAAAATGACTTAAATTAAGTCTCTTTCGTATTATGAATAATTTCTAAAGCTCCAACTCAATTGTTGGCCAATAGTTTGATAGGTTTGATTGGTTTGGAGACTAATTCGAAAGGAAAGGATGTGGTCGAGTGATCACTTGAATTTGCAAAACAAGGTAAGTGTCGTGGTTAACCTTGACTTGAGGGAATAGAACCCTTGAATTATTTGTTACGTGAATTTCATGTGTGACGACGTATAGGCGAGGTGACGAATGCCTATACGTCGTCAAATAGATTGTTTTCATATTTATCTAAAAATCATAGATTATGTTAAAACATGAATTAATTATTATATTAATTATTTCTCTCACATTCCTTGTCCAATATTATGTCTTGAATTCGTGCTATAACTGCTAAATTGCTTATTTGACTTATGTGTCATAATTGCTACTTGACATTTAACATATTAAATAGTAAATTGCCTATTTTCTCTCGGATTACCACAATTAATTGCTATTTGTCATTACTTGTTTCCTAAATAAACCATAATAATTGTATGCTTTGTTGTCTAATAATTTCTTATTAAATGTGGTATTTTTACATTTAAGAGTTGTTAAATTATATTGTTGGAGTGGGTTTCACGCCGCAACAAATTTGTTTTAAGTTTATATAATTGTAGCGGGTTGCACACCGCGTACGGAATTTAATTGAAAGATTATATTGTTGATCGGGTTGCACGCCGCAACAGATTTTATTCTAAGTTTATATTGTTGGAGCGGGTTGCACGCCGCAACGGAAATTAATTGAAGGATTATGACTGCTGAATTGACTTCAATTATTGATATGATTTACCCGTCTTACTCCTATTATTATTATTATTATTATTATTATTATTATTATTATTATTATTATTATTATTATTATTATTATTATTATTATTATTATTATTGCGTATATGTTAATATAAGCGACCTGCCTTAGGTTCGTCACTACTTCGTCGAGGTTAGGCTCGACACTTACAGAGTACATGGGGTCGGTTGTACTCATACTACACTCTGCACTTCTTGTGCATATATCGAAGTTGGTCCCAACAACGTACTGTAGATTTTCTCGGATTCAGCTATCAGATGAGACTGGAGGTATAGCTACACAACGTTCACAACTCTGAAGTCCCCTTCTACTTTATCCTAGCTGTGTGCTTTCTTTCAGACAACTTTATTTTTATTCAGATCATTGTGTGTATTATTCTAGAAACTCGTACACTTGTGACTCCAGTTCTGGGATGGTATTTAGACATCGTATTATTTTTGGTTTGCACATTTAATTTCAGATATTATTTCGGTTGTTGATTTCTTTATTATTTAGTTAAAATTAATTGTTAAAAATGGTTTAAATTATTCTAGCGTTGGCTTGCCTAGCAAGTGAAATGTTAGGCATCATCACGGTCCCGAAGGTGGGAATTTCGGGTCGTGACAAGTTGGTATCAGAGCACTAGGTTACTTAGGTCTCACGAGTCACGAGCACGCTTAGTAGAGTCTGAAGGATCGGTACAGAGACGTTTGTACTTATCTTCTAGAGGCTATGAAGTTTAGGAACAATATCACTTCTTTCTTATTCTGTCATGCGATTTTATTCTATCATCGATGATTGAACCATTTTATTCTTATTATCTCGCAGATGGCGAGAACACGTAATACATCTACTGACAGATAGGGACCAGAGCCCCCGATGGAAACTAAGACCAGGGTTAAAGGTTGACGCCGAGGTCGTGCCAGAGGCCGAGGCAGAGGTAGAGCTCAGTCTAGAGCTCGAGCAACAACACCTGTTGTAGAGCCTTAGGTAGATTTCGAAGCGGAGGTTCCAACTCAGACGGTACTTGTTGGACCAGTTCATGTCCCGGAAGGATTCATAGCTACTCTAGTACTTCAGGATGCTCTAGTCCGTTTAGTGAGCCTAATGTAGGGTGTGGCACATAATGGTATATTTTCAGTGGCACCAGTCGTCTCACAGGCTAGGGGAGGAGCACAAACTCACACTACTCCCGCTCCGGAGCAGATAGCTCCACAGTATCAGGCTCCAGCAGTCCCACTAGTTGGGATAGTTCAGCCTGTTGTTGCGGCACAGGACGATGCTAAGCCCTCTATGTCTTCTGAGGCCCTATTGAGATTATACTAAGCTCTTTCCAGTTCACTTCAGTTGTAGACCTACTGAGTACCCATAGGATTATCTAAACCGCTACCATGAGGTGCTACGGAACATGGGAATAGTTGAAAGCAACATAGTCGATTTTGCTGTATTTCAGATGACTGGTTCCACCAAGAGGTAGTGCAAAAATTATGTATTTACTAGACCAGTTGATTCACCTACACTTACCTGGGAGCAGTTCTCATAACTATTTCTGGAGAAGTTTATTCCTAGTACACTGAGAGAGGAATACCGCAGGCAGTTTGAGCATCTCTAGCAGGGTACTATGACTGTTACCTATTATGAGACCCGATTTGTGGACTTAGCACGTCATGCCATTGTCTTGATTCCTACTAAAAAGGAGAGAGTGAGAAGATTCATTGATGAACTCACTTATACTATCAGGCTTCAGATGGCCAAGGAGACAGGGAGTGATATTTCCTTCCAGACAACTATGAATAGTGCTAGACGGATCGAGTTAGTTCGTGCTCAGGAGAGAGGGCCTGTGTCACATAAAAGGCCCCATCATTTCGGTAATTTCAGAGGCGCCTCATCTGGAGACATGGGTACTTATGGTAGGGGTCATCCTCCCAGGCCATTTTATTCAACACTTCAGGCATCTCACGATGCTTCAGGGAGACATGGTCCTATTATGCCTTACTCTGGGTAGCCAACATTTAGTGCACATTTATCTCTTATCAGTGCACCACCACTCCAGAGTCACTACAACGGTTATACGGCCCGTTCGGGTCAGATTCAGCTTCAGCAACCACAACAGTAGGATGAGTGTTATGAGTGTGGGAACATTGGTCACATCATGAGGTATTGCTCTAGGTTGTCGAGCAATAGATCTTAGTAGGATTCTCGTGCCATCGTACCGGCACCGGTTGCTTTGCCGCCCGCCTGGCCAGCTAGGGGCAGGAGTCAAACAGTTAGAGGTGGAGGCCAGCCAGTTAGAGGCCGTCCCAGAGATGTAGCTCTAAGTGGTGGGGCCCAACCCTGATTTTATGCTTTTCTAACTAGGCCTGAGGCTGAGTCATCCGATGTCGTGATCATAGGTATTGTTCCAGTTTGCCATAGAGATGCTTCAGTTCTATTTGATCCAGCATCTACTTATTCCTATGTGTCCTCCTACTTTGCTTCATATTTGATTGTGTCTCATGATTCTTTGAGTTCTTCTGTGTGTGTGTCTACACCGGTCGGAGATTCTATTATGGTAGATCATGTCTATCGTTCGTGCGTGGTTACTATCGGGAGTCTTGAGACTAGCGTGGATCTTCTACTTCTTGATATGGTAGATTTTGATGTCATCTTGAGTATGGATTGGCTGTCACTCTATCATGCTATATTAGATTGGCACGCCAAAACGGTGATCTTAGTTATTCCGGGGTTACCTCGAATAGAGTGGAAAAAGGACTCTTGGCCATTCCGCCAGCAAGGTTATCTCTTACGTGAAAGCTTGACGTATGGTTGAGAATGGGTGTTTAGATTATTTGGCTTATATCTGCGATCCCAGTGAGGATGTTCCTTCTATGGATTCAGTCCCAGTTGTCAATGAGTTTCCAGATGTATTTCCTGTAGATTTGCGAGGGATGCCACCCGATGGAGATATTGACTTCTGTAGTTATTTGGCTCCGGGAACCTAGCCCATTTCTATTCCACCATACCGTATGGCCCCGCCGGAGCTAAAGGAATTGAAGGAGCAGTTACAAGATTTGCTTGATCAGGGATTCATTAGACCTAGCGTCTCGCCCTGGGGTGCACCGGTGTTATTTGTAAATATGAAAGATGGTTCAATGCGGATGTGTATAGATTATCGGCAGTTGAACAAGGCAACTATCAATAACAAGTATCCGTTTGATAAGTGGTGATTTTGACTACTTACTAATGCCTTTTAGCTTTTATTTTAGTCCAAAGGCATTTAATCGTGCTCCCGAAAACTAACGAAACATGCTTAATTGCATGAATATTGGAAGATGCACTCCCGAGATGAAATCCAACTCAAGAAGGAGTAATCCGAACTCAAAGACATAAAAAGCACATAAACTCAGAAGTGCGGACCGCAGAATACCATCTGCGGCAGCAGGTTGTGAAGGAAAAGCCATCAGAGCTTAGTGCAAAGTGCGATCCGCACATGAATTGTGCGGCCGAAAAAGCTGGGCTAGGAGCAAAGTTCAGAGAAGATGCATTTCAAGTCCCCCAGAAATGCAGACCGCACAAGAATTATTCGACCGCAAAAGAAGAGCTATGCAGCTGCAGTTACAATTATGCGGACCGCAGAAGGGCAAGATGCGGTCGCAACTACAATTATACGGACCGCAGAAAGAGTGCATTGCGGCCACAAACCAGAATTATGCGGCTGCAGACATCCAATCCTGTCAAGCTGAAGAAAAGTGCGGACCGCACATGGAATTGTGCGACCGCAGAACCTCCCAAAGGGCATTTTTGTCCGAAATTTCCAGCCATGTATAATAGACGAGTTTCACATTTGCAGGTCAATGTTTGGCATTAGCTGCTACAGTAGCCGTTCCTTTTACTCTTTTTAGTAGTTTTTCATATTTTGAGCTATTTGAACATAGATTTTATCATTTTAATTAGTGAGTTTAATTATCATTTCTTCTTCTTTCTCTCCCATTTCAAGCATGAGTAGCTAGATTTTCAATAGGGTTGTGACCCAACCCTAGTATGTAAACTTAATGGGTGTTTAATTTAATGCTTGTTTATGGTTGGGCATTTATTATTTAGCCTTGCTCTTGCTTTTATTTGTGGAATTAATGGTTGCAGATATTAGTTCATGCCTATTTGACTTGGTCTCTACTTGAGAAAGAGAGACTTAGTTTAGGAAAACTTGGCCAACAAGAAATTGGGTCAATTGAGAGATTGACAATCCGAGTTAAAGGTTTGAACCTAGAGATAGTAAAAACCCGACTTGAGCTTTTTATCAACCGTTTTGTTCAATTCCCATTTGGACTTGAGAAAGCCAAATTAGAAAAATCACTCTCTGACCAAGAGGTATTGAGTGGGTAATTGAGTATTGATACTTATAATACATCCCGACCAATAAAACAAGCTTTAAAGTTTATATTCTATTAGGCAAACATCTAGGTGAAGGTCATAGCCCTAAGCCTATTATAACCTTTGAAAAACAACAAAAATAATTTCCTAGTTTTATTTCTTAAATTGCAATTGTAGTTTAATTTAGACTTTAAAACAACCCAATTTTGTGGAAATACAAATTTATATATACAAACTCCCGCGCTACGATATATACTACTAACTCCCATACATATAGCTCCCTGCGGAATTTGACCCCGACTCTTGTTGGGTATTATTATTGCATGGACCGTTTTCATAACCTGGAATTGAGGTGTGAATTTGGATGAGATCAATTTTTGGTGCCATTACCGAGGAGCTAAAAAATGGTGTTAGCTATATATTTAGGTATATTTTGGAATATCTTCTTTTCCTTCCGTGTTACTAATGTGTTGAGAAATTGTAGGTGCAATCATGGCAAAGAATGAGCTCGAAAACTTACCTTTGGGGGATGTGGATGTTGAGGATGATCAAATGGATGAGGTCACTCTTGAACCTCAAGCCAATAGATGAGGCCGACTGCCTCATGACAATGTGCCCTTCCACCTCCACCTCCACCATGAGCGGCTCTACACTGGATGTTGCCGAATGAAGGGTATGCAAGTGCTATAGTCCCTCTCAGTATTAAGGCGGGCAACTTCCAAATAACCAACTTGGTTCTCACTTTGCTCGAGCAATGGGGGTTCTTCACCGGTGCACCGGGTCAAATGCATATAAATACTTGAAGGGGTTTGTACATACGTGTTGGGGGAGTAAACAAACAAATGTTTATGAGGATGCGTTGAGGCTAAGGCTTTTTCCCTTCTCTCTACGGGGGAAAATTTCAGATTGGTTGGAACGTTTGCCAAATCATTCAATTCATACGTGGGATGAACTACCGGAGAAATTTATTTCTAAGTACTTCTCTCCCGGGCACATGGCTATTCTTCAGGATGAAATTCTAGCATTCCAGCAAGAGCCCAATGAACCACTACACGAGATATGGGAAAGGTATAGAAAAATGGTGAAAGAATGCCCCAACAATAATATGACAAAGAGTATGATTTAGAAAAAATTTCTATCGGGGGATCAATACAACCAACCAATGTGTAGTGAATCAACTTGCCGGTGGGAACTTCATGACTATGCCTTATGCGGAGGCGTGGGATATTTTGGATGAGATGGCGGATACATCATCGGTGCGGCAATCTCGGGCTAATGTTCCACAAGGTGACCCCAATGTGATTCACCTTCACAAAGAATTGCATGACCATGGGCAAGCCATAGCCGAGTTGACTACCACCATGAACTAATTGGAAAAGGATCAACTTCAACAAGTGCAAAACCCGAGGCAAGTCAATGCAATGGAGGGAGTAAATATGATGGTGAATAAGCGAAGAACATGAAGTCCACAAGTGCAACAAAGAGTGGACAATTTTGTGAAAGATAATAGTGGATTTGATCAAGATGAATCTTACAATGACCAAAAAGAGGAGATCCAATATGTGAACAACTTTCAAGGGAAAAGAAACAACTACAAAGGCCCTAGCCAACAACAATAGATACCTCAAAATAATCAAGGCAATTGGAATTCTCACAACTAAGGTAATTGGAGTGGTGGAAACAATCAAAGCAATTGGAATAACAACAACAGTCAATGCAATTGGAGTGGAAGCAATAATCAAGGAAATTGGCATAACAAAAATAACCAACGCAATAGGGGAGGCAACAATCAAGGAGGGTGTAATAACAATCAAGGAAATCGGGGGTCAGGTTTTCAAAGGCCCCCGATGTATCAACAACCGAGCAATACACCTCCTTATCCTTCCCATTGTCCTAGTTCTTCCAACAATGAAATGGGCCGTATTGAGAACATGTTCAAGCAAATGATAGAGAAGAATGCCGATTCCAATGCCCAACTTGCTTCACACAACACATCGATTCGCAACTTAGAAGTGCAAGTAGGACAAATCTCTCAAGCTTCAAATCCTCGTCCTAAGGGGACACTACCAAGTGACACGGTGGTTAACCCAGAGG
>AWOL01S0037795.1:12986-34554 GCA_000715115.1 Nicotiana otophora | reverse complement strand
GGAGTTTCTTTGACATATTATGATGATTCTGTATTTTGATAACTATGAGACATTTGGCCTGTAATTAACTTAATATTATTTCTTTTTCTTTCTCATTATATATATATATATATATATATATATATATATATATTTTCCCTACTCTCTCATTATGTATATTCGTTACACTTTCAGTAGTTTTTGCTTTTTAGCTTCTTTATGTTTGTTTTCTTATTAGTTAGTGTTCAACTAAATGGCTTCTTTTTGAATTAGTAGCTTCTTCTTGATTTAATAGCTTCTTTCTATGTTTTAGTGGATAATGAGCCTTTGGTTTTCTTAATGCCACGATTCTTTACAAAGATAGTTTTTGTGCGAACCGGGTGACTCTTCCCAACGGTGGATGGCGTCACAACCTTCTTAAGGGATTGAGTCTGTTTTTGGTGTTTAGGTAATAATAGTAGTAGGAATGAATAAAAAGACCTAATTGAGTCATGCTCGAAGAGTCAAACATGCTTTACTTGGTACCAACACACTTAACTACGTGCTTATGGTTTTAAACAAGGTTTTCGAAAAGAATAGCTCTATTTAGTGACCTTGTGACTCTTATGTTGACTTACGCAATCATCAAGTTGTTTAATCGAACCATAGTATTTTTCAATCTTGAATATGGTCGTTGTGGGACCTTGACTCTATCCTCTTTAACAATTCATCTGCGTGAGAGGTGAGATGTTTTTGTTGCAAGTCCAAGTACCCGTGCGAATGGTCTAGTACTTGCCCCGAATGTGTTTCTAGGCAAAATTTTAAGTTTTCCTTGAATTGAGAAGTTATTGTAGGCTCTCCTTGACCCTCTTTAAGTTTTCCATGGCCCACCAATTTTGTTATCCCTAGTCAACCCATTTGAGCCTAAAATCTTTCTCATTTGATAATCATATTACAAGCCTTTACACGTATACCCTCTCTTGGCACCTGAGCCTTCCTTAACACTCTTGTGAAATAATTGGCTAAAAATGTAATTTGGGGGAAAGACGAGGAACTTGTAAGAGGTATCAAGGCACAAAAAGAGAAAACAAATGATTAGAAGGAAATGCAAGAAAAAGAAAAATGCAAAAAGAAAGTGAATAAGTGAAAAAGTTGAAGGGATTCAAAGAAAAGTAATGATGCAAAGCATGGAGAAATCAAAGAGGGAGAAATTGAATATCATGATCAAGAAAAGTGATGTTAAGTCTCTCTAGTTCCCCTAAAGAAAAGAAAATGCCTCAAAGAGTTGGAAAAGTATGAGCCGAGAAAAGAAAATGGAGTGCTTAAGAAAAGATGAACACGTTCTATCATAGCATATCCAACCTTAGTCCAAAAGCCTTCAGTGCGACATTTTGGTGATCTACATGAGGGGAAAGCCTAAGGTACTTAAAGCCGTACTTGCGAAATAGTTTTGAGAGAGATGACTGAACATTTCGCAAATCTTTGGATTGAGTGCTAAATTCTTAAGTGAGATAGGCAAACAGAGAATAGAAGAGAAGGAGTTTGGGATCCACAATGACCTACATGAAAGAAAGAGCTTCCTTGATGAATAAAGTCAACTCTGGATGCTCAAGTGTCACATTAGAACTATTTGTGCATGAAAGTTTAACTTGTTGCCTTGTTGATAATTCATAAGTGGTGTGGGTAATTGTTGGTCCCAATTGATGTGTGAATGACTCACCTCTAATAAGCTGGAATGGTTCTTAACTTGTGGAGGCGGGAACTACTTTATTTGCTTGAGGACAAGCAAAAAGTTAAGTTTGAGGATTTTATAAGTGGGGATTTTGACTACTTATTAGCGCCTTTTAGCTTTTGTTTTAGCCCAAAAGAGTTTAATTGTGCTCTCGAAAACTAATGAAACATGCTTAATTGAAGGAATATTGGAAGATGAACTCTCGAGATGAAATCCAACTCAAGAAGGAGTAATCTGAACTCAAAGACATAAAAGGCACATAAACGCAGAAGTGCAGACTGCAAAATACCATCTGTGGCCGCAGGTTGTGAAGGAAAAACCATCAGAGTTTGGTGCAAAGTGCGGTCTGCACATGAATTGTGCATCCGCAAAAGCTGGGCCAGGAGCAAAGTTTAGAGAAGATGCATTTCATGTCCCCCAGAAGTGCGGACCGCACAAGAATTGTACAGCCGCAAAAGAAGAGCTCTGCTGCCACACTTTGTCACGCCCCAAAATCGGGGAGCGCGACCGGCGCTCAACCGAGTGAACCCGACCGAGCAAGCCTGTTAGATTTCCTTCTACCCAAACTCATCCATGAATAGAAATAATANCGGGGAGCACGACCGGCGCTCAACCGAGTGAACCCGACCGAGCAAGCCTGTTAGATTTCCTTCTACCCAAACTCATCCATGAATAGAAATAATACATATTTTCATTAATTAGACAAAAAGGTGACCATGTCTCCAATACCAATTGTTTTATCATTTTTAAAGTCTCAAATGGAACAAGTAATACAACCACAACATAACATAGTTGACTTTCCCAGCACCAATACACAACCCACACTATGTCTACGGAGCCTCTATAGATAAAGAAGAGTACTATGATAATGTCGGCAATAAGGCCCCGGCTATACCTCAAACACAATACACAATGAACAAAAGATACATGACCCCGGAATGAAGTGAGGCTCACCACGTCAGCTGGGTAGAGGGTGTACCTCAATCACTGATCAATGTCTCATGTTGTGGAACTACCTGTATCCATTAAAGATGTAGTGCCCCAGGCAAAAGGGACGTTAGTACCGTCGAATAGTAATAGTATGAAAACCAAATGCCAATTTAAGAAATCAAAAGTACAATATAAATATGATGAATCAGGGTGACAATAGAATAGCACAGATAGTCGTTTAAACCAAAACAAGCTTATCAAGAGTTGTCATTAACATTTATAAAATTTAAAATGAGATCGCTTGTAACCACTTTCACAGAAAGCGGCCCCGCCGCCTCACTCCAATGTATGCAGGTGGAGGTGTAAGCACAATACCAAAACTCTACTCAAGCGGCCCTGCCACCTCACACCAATGTATGCGGGTGGAGGTATAACCATAGTACCAAAAACCTACACAAAGTGGCCATGCCGCCTCACCCCAATATATACGGTTGGAAGTGCATCAACGATACCAATACCTACACAAAGAGGCTATGCCGCCTCACCCCAATACATATATGTGGGTGGTGGTGCAACAACAATAAAAAACTATATATAAAGTGGCCGTACCGCCTTACCCCAATGTATGCGGGTGGAGGTGTAACCCCAACCACAATCTCTACACAATTTGGCATAATAATTTCCACATAAATCATGACTTGGAATTATAACATGTAGATATACAATCCATATTTTGGAACACATCCTCAATTTATAATGCAATATGATAAGAGTATTTGAAACACGAACTGAACATATGTCTTTGTCACAAACTTATTCGGAATACTCGATTTGTAATAAACATCTTGGAACTTACAAAGGTATTGGGGGTTCCAATTCTTAAAGAAGAGTTTATCCAACATACCTAAATTGAGATTCCTTAAACTCTAAAATGTTTCGGAATTCTTAGCAACTTCAATCTATTTTAGAAATATAACAAGTTGAACCAAAATTAGAAAGATGATCATAGTTCTAGCTTATTTGAGCATTTTATCAAACACTAGGTATGCATTACAGTTTCAAAGTCCTTTTATGGAGGATTACATCATCCCACAACCCATTCTTTACCATTTTTAGCTCACAATCTTCCTACACCCTTTGATAACACATGCAAGCAAAATAAATAAACAACTCCCATACCCAAGAATTGTCTTGCTAATTACCCATTCTTAGATAAATTTTGAAATTAAGGGTTAGGGTGTAGAATCTTACCTTTAGGATGAAGACATAGTGACTTTTCCTTGTTTATCTTCAAAGATTCGAGCAATAATTAAAGGACAATTTGTTGAAGATCACTCTCTCACTCTAGGGCACTCTCTCACTCTCAAAATGTTAGATTTTTGCTCAAAAATGGTCCATTGTGTCTATTTAACGAAGTAGAGTCGGGTTATAAGAACCAAAAAATGAAGCTCCGGAAATAATTAATATGCGGTCCGCATATCGGCCGCATAATTTGCCCTTCGAAACTAGAAAAAAATCTGCCTGGGTTTGCGGTCACTATGCGGCCCGCAGACCTGTTCTGCGGTCGCATAATGAACCGCAGAACAGTTTTGCGGTCACATAGTCGATCACAGAATGGCATTCAAGCCTTCCATCTCGTCCTTACTCTACGGCCATTATGCGGTCCGCACAGTGATTATGCGACCGCATAGTGGGCTGCATAAATGCAATTTTCTGCCCAAATACTTCCTTTACTTTCTGGTGCATTGTTCAACCCAAAAAGTCCGATCCTCAAATATGTAAGCCCAGTTCGGCACCACGGAACATTATTGCAAAATTTTACGGGGCCTTACATTCTCCTGCACTTAGGATCATTCGTCCTCGAATGAGGGTCAAAGTTTACTATTAGTATCTAATACGACTCAGTTTCTATACCACACACCAACAACCCCAAATTTTAATAACTCCCTAAATTTCCAAATATTTTGCCAGATTTCCCTTGTAACTGGGCCTATCCACCTGCCAGAGAACCCCAGAAACACATCCTAACAACATATACATAATCCAAAGACGTAACATAACACGAAACAACACCAACTGTGGCCTCAAAAGCAATATATTACCAGAAAAGTAACACGCTTAACATCAATTGTACAAATGATACATAATTCATAGAAGGCAACTCTTAGAATTTTCATAGAACACAACTTTATAAATACATTGCTATTCAAACAAATAAGGATACTTTTTCTTCATTTCTTCCTCGGCCTCCCAAGTAGCCTCTTCAACCTGTTGGTTTCACCATAGCACTTTCACGGATGCAATTTCTTTAATTCTCAACTTTCGGACTTGCCGATCAATAATAGAAACTAGAATTTCTTCATACATCAATTTCTCATTAACCTCAATAGTTTCAACCGGAACAATGAGTGTTGGAGCTCCAACTACTTTCTTCAACATAGACACATGAAACACCGGGTGCACTAATGACATCTCAGGGGGTAGCTCAAACTTATACGCCACCTCACTGATCCTCTGAATGATTCTGTGCGGTCCGACATACCTCGGAATCAATTTCCCTTTCCTACCAAATTGCATTACACCTTTCATGGGGGAAACTTTCAAGAATATCCAATTATCTTATTTGAACTCCAAATCCCTACGACGAACATCTGAATAGGACTTTGACGACTCTGAGCAGTCTTCAACCGCTCCTTAATGATCTTAATTTTTTCCATAGCCTGATGCACAAGGTCTAGCCCTATCAACTCTGCTTCCCCAATTTCAAACCACCCAATGGGAGATCTACATCTCCTTCCGTATAAAGCCTCGAACGGTGCCATCTGAATTCTAGCATGATAACTATTGCTGTAGGCAAATTCTATGAGCGGCAAATGATAATCTTAGTTACCTTTGAAGTCTAGAACACAAGCGCGCAACATATCCTCAAGTGTCTGGATAGTACGCTCTGCCTGCCCGTACGTCTGCGGGTGAAAAGATGTACTAAGATTCACTTGAGTACCTAAACCTTGCTGAAATTTCTTCCAACAATTAGAAATGAATTGTGCTCCTCGATCAGAAATGATGGAAACTGGAGTGCCATGCAACCTGACTATTTCTTTGATATATAACTGAGCATGCTGTTTCATTGTGTCGGTAGCCTTAACTGGCAAAAAGTACGCTGATTTCGTGTGTCGATCCACAATCAACCAAATTTAGTCAAACTTACATGGAGTACGAGGTAATCCTACCACAAAGTCCATATTAATCCTCTAACACGTAAGCCCAGTTCGGCACCACAAAATATTATTTTTTGTTTGCGAAATTTTACGAGGCCTTACAAGTAACAATTGTGCAGACCGCAGAAGAGCAAGATGCGGTTGCAGTTACAATTGTGCGGACCGCAGAAAGAGTGCATTGCAGCCGCAAAACCAGAATTATGTGGCTGCAGACTTCCAATCCTGTCAAGCTGAAGAAAAGTGCGGACCGCACATGGAATTGTGCAACCGCAGAACCTCTCGAAGGGTATTTTTGTCCAAAATTTCCAGCCATTTATAAATAGACGAGTTTCACATTTTAGGTCAATTTTTGGCATCAACTGCTACAGTGGTCGTTTCCTTTTATGCTTTTTAGTAGTTTTTCATATTTTGAGCTATTTGAACATAGATTTATCATTTTAATTAGCAACATTAGTTTAATTATCATTTATTCTTCTTTTTCTTCCATTTCAAGCATGAGTAGCTAGATTTTCACTAGGGTTGTGACCCAATCCTAGTGTGTAAACTTATTGGGTGTTTAATTAATGCTTGTTTATGGTTGGGTGTTTATTATTTAGCCTTGTTCTTGCTTTTATTTGTGGAATTAATGGTTGCAAATATTAGTTCATGCCTATTTGACTTGGTCTCTACTTGAGAAAGAGAGACTTAGTTTAGGAAAACTTGGCTAACAAGAAATTGGGTCAATCGAGAGATTGACAATCCCAATTAAAGGTTTGAACCTAGAGATAGTAATAACCCAACTTGAGCGTTTGAACCTAGAGATAGTAATAACCCGACTTGAGCTTTTTATCAACCGTTTTGTTCAATACCCATTTGGACTTGAGAAAGATAAATTGGAAAAAATCACTCTCTGACCGAGAAGTATTGAGTGGGTAATTGAGTGTTGATAGCTATAATACACCCTGACCAATAAAACAAGCTTTAAAGTTTATATCCCATTAGGTAAACACCTAGGTGAAGGTCATAGCCCTAGGCCTTTTTATAACATTTGAAAAACAACAAAAATAATTTCCTAGTTTTATTTCTTAAATTGCAATCGTAGTTTAATTTAGACTTTAAAACAACCCAATTTTGTGGAAGTGCAAATTTAGATATACAAATTCACGCGCTACGATATATACTACTAACTCCCATACATATAGCTCTCTTCGATATTCGACCCCGACTCTTGTTGGGCATTATTATTGCATCGACCGTTTTCACAACCTCAAACTGATGTGTGAGCTTAGCACCATTGCCAAGAATTGATGACTTATTTGATTAGCTTCAGGATGCCAAGGTGTTTTCAAAGATCGATTTGAGGTCTAGTTATCATTAGTTGAAGATTAGGGCATCCGATCTCCCTAAGACAGCTTTTCAGACTCGGTATGGGCATTATGAATTCCTAGTGATATCATTTGGGCTGGCAAATACCCCAACAACATTTATGTATTTGATGAACCGGGTATTAAAACCCTTTTTGGATTGTGTGGTTGTATTTATTGATGATATCTTGATTTACTCCAGCAGTCGAGAGAATCATGAGCAGCATCTTCGGATTGTATTTCAGTCTTTGAAGAATAATCAGTTATATGCAAAATGTTCGAAATGTGAATTTTGGTTGGACCCAGTTGCCTTTTTAGGGCATGTTGTATCGGCTGAAGGCGTAAAAGTGGATCCTAAAAAGATTGAGGCAATTCAGAATTGGCCTAGATCTACTTCAGCTACAGCGATTCGGAGTTTCCTAGGTTTGGCAGGTTATTATCGCCGGTTTGTGGAGGGGTTTTCATCTATATCATGTCCATTTACCAAATTGACCCATAAGGGTGCCCCATTTAGATGGTCAGACGAGTGTATGTTGAGCTTTCAGAAGCTCAAGACTGCTTTGACTATGACATCAATGATGGTATTGCCCATAGGTTCAGGATCTTATACGGTATATTGTGATGCATTTTGCATTGGGCTTGGTGCAGTATTAATGCAATATGGTAGGGTGATTGCATATGCATCACGGCAATTGAAAATTCATGAGACAAATTACCATGTTCATGACTTAGAATAGGCAACCTTTGTTCATACGCTGAAGATTTGGAGGCACTACCTTTACGGTGTCTCGTATGAGGTATTCACTGATCATCGTAGTCTACTATATTTGTTCAAACAAACAAATCTCAATTTGAGGCAAAGAAGATGGTTGGAACTATTGAAATACTACGATATCACCATTTTATATCACCCCGGAAATACCAATGTGGTGGTCGATGCTTTGAGTTGAAAGGCTGTGAGTATGGGCAGCCTTGCGTATATTCCGGTTGGTAAAAGGCTATTAGCTGCAGATATTCAGACTTTGGCCAATCAGTCGTGAGGTTAGATGTTTCAGAGTCTAGTCGGATTCTAGCTTGCACAATCGCTTGGTCTTCTTTGTATGAGTGCATCAGAGAGCGACAGTGTGATGATCCTCATTTGCTTGTCCTTAAGCGCATCAGAGAGCGAGCGGCAGGGGGAATATGGAGTTCTGCGAATGCAGGGTCGTATTTGTGTGCCTCGTGTGAACGGTCTTTGTGAATTAATTCTTGAAGAGGCCCACAGTTCCCGAAATTCTATTCATCCGGGTGCCGCCAAAATGTATCAAGAATTGCGGCAACATTATTGGTGCCCCATTCAGGGTCCGCCTTCATGGTGTGCCCATGTCTATAATTTCAAATCGAGGTACACATTTCACCTCGCACTTCTAGAGGGTTGTACAGCATGAGTTAGGCACGCGCGTTGAGTTAAGCACAACATTTCATCCACAGACAGACGGACAGTCAGAGCGCACTATTCAGATACTAGAAGATATGCTTCGCACTTGTGTTATAGACTTTGGAGGTTCTTGGGATCAGTTCTTTCCACTTGCAGAGTTTGCCTATAATAACAGCTACTAGTCGAGCATTCAGATGACTCAGTATGAAGCATTATATGGAGGCGACGTCGTTCGCCAATTGGCTGGTTTAAACCGGGAGAGGCTAGGTTATTGGGTACTGATTTGGTACGGGATGCCTTGGATAAGGTCAAGATTATTCAGGATCGAATTCGCACAGCTCAGTCTAGGAAAAATAGTTATGCCGACCGTAAAGTTCATCACGTTGCATTCATGGCAGGAGAAAGAGTATTGCTCCGAATTTCACCTATGAAAGTTGTAATGAGATTCAGAAAGAAGGACAAGTTGAGCCCTAGGTATATCGAACCATTTGAAATTCTTGATAGTGTGGGTGAAGTAGCCTACATGCTTGCACTACCACCTAGTTTATCAGCAGTTCATCCGATGTTCCATGTATCCATGCTCCGAAAATACCATGGCGATCTGTTCAGCTCAGTCCAATTTGACAAAGATTTGACTTATGAAGAGAAGCTGGTTATTATTCTAGCCCGGCAGGTCCGACAGTCGATTGAGGCAGCTACCTAAGAGTCTGAGTCGGACATACAAAGTAGATATCCATACCTTTTCATCAGCTGTGGTAATTTGCTAATTTCATTCGAGGATGAGTGTTTGTTTTAGAGGTGGAGAATGTGATGACCCAATATGTTATTTTTAATTTTAAACATTCATTTCTGTTTTCAGAGTCCTCAAAAAGTACCTCTCAGCATTCTTGGATTTGCGTGCGTAGTCCGTAAATTTTTTCGGAAAGTGTTTATGTGAAAAATTGATACAAATATGAAATAGTGCTTCAAAACTCATTTGAGTTAACTTCGGTCAACATTTTGAGCAAACAGAACCGGATCAATATTTTGACAGTTTTGGTAGGTCTGTATCGTGATTTGGGTCTTGGGTGTATGCTTGGATTTCAGTTTGGAGGTCCCTAGCTTATGTTATCGCCATTTATTGAAAATTAGAAGTTTGTAAGCTTAAAGATTTCAAAGTTTGACCGTGAATTTGACTTTATTAATATCGGGCTCTGACTGAGATTCCAAGAGTTGGAATAGCTCCATTATGTCATTTATGAATTGTCTGTCAAATTTGGTGCCAAACGGAAGTGATTTG
Organism: Nicotiana otophora; assembly: GCA_000715115.1. NCBI lineage: Eukaryota > Viridiplantae > Streptophyta > Magnoliopsida > Solanales > Solanaceae > Nicotiana > Nicotiana otophora. Next base: position 24,677 of record AWOL01S0037795.1, on the reverse strand, counting down.
ACGCGATTCGTACATCCGGATGATAAAATAGGAATTCTTAAGTTTCATTGAAAATGTCATTTGATTTGGTGTCTGATTCATAATTTTAGGTATTATTTTGGTATTTTGATCACGCGAGCGAGTTCGTTTGAAGTTTGTGGACTTGTGTACATATATGGTTTAGAGCCCTGAGGGCTTGGGTGAGTTTCGGATAGCCTACCAATCTTTTGGAACTTTAGAAAAATCTGGTTTTTGAGCTTCAACTATCATCTGGTGCGTTGTGCTTCGCGACCGCGAAGCCATTCCCGCGATCGCGAAGGGATATTTGTGAGCAGTGATTGTTACTCTTCGCGATCGCGAAGCCATTCCCGCGATCACGAAGGGATATTTGTGAGCTGTGATTTGTACTCTTTGCGTTCGCGAAGAGAAGCACGCGATCGCATAGGGTTGTCTCACAGTGCATCTCTAACGCGTAGATAGGACCGCGTCCACGAAGAGGAAAAGAGACAGAAGCTTGGTACTCAAAATTTGTGCTTCGCGATCTCATGAAGCAGTCCGCAATCGCGAAGGTCCGAAGGGTTATGCTTCGCGCTCGCGTACGGGACGTCGCGTTCGCGCAGTGTAAATTGGCAGCCTGTGCAACTTATGCTTCGCGATCGCGAAGACAGTGCCGCAATCGCGAAGAGTAAATTGGAAAATAGAACTTAAGTTCTGAAAATGAGATATCGTCCCATTTTTCCATTATCCGTGATTTAGAGCTAGGTGTGGGCGATTTTCAGAGGGATTTTCACAAATTTGAACTAGGTAAGTGTTCCTTATCCTATATTGATTATGTTTCGTAAATCCATGTCTATATTGATTATGTTTGGTAAAACTTTCCAAAAACCAAAATTTAGGATTTGAAAGACAATCCGATGTTGGAATTCAATAATTTTAATATGGTTGAACTCGTATCGGAACGGGAGTCCGGATTCCGTGATTTTTCGTCGGATTCCGAAAAATGGGCCCCACATTGACTTTTTGTTGACTTTTCCGAAAATGACTTAAATTAAGTCTCATTCGAATTATGAATAGTTTCTAAAGCTCCAACTTAATTGTTGGCCAATAATTTGATAGGTTTGATTGGTTTGGAGACTAATTCGAAAGGAAAAGTTGTTGTCAAGTAATCACTTGAATTTTCAAAACAAGGTAAGTGTCGTGGTTCACCTTAACTTGAGGGAATAGAACCCTTGGATTATTTGTTACATGCATTCCATTTGTAACGACGTATAGGCGAGGTGACGAGTGCCTATACTTTGTCAAATTAATTGTTTGCATAATTATCTAAAAATCATAAATTATTTTAAAACATGTATTAATTATTATATTAATTATTTCTCTCATATTCCTTGTCCAATATTATGTCTTGAATTCATGCTATGATTGATACATGCTTTTTTCACTTATATGTCTTAATTGCTACTTGACATTTAGCATATTAGATATTAAATTGCCTATTTTCTCCCGGATTTTCACAATTAATTGTTACTTGTCATTACTTGTTTCCTAAATTAATCATAATAATTGTATGCTTTGTTGCCTAATAATTTCTTATTAAATATGGTATTTATTGGAGTATTTTTCATTTAAGAGTTGTTAAATTATATTGTTGGAGCGGGTTGCATGACGCAACACATTTATTTTAAGTTTATATTGTTGGAGCAGGTTGCATGCGGCAACGAAATTATTGAAAATTTATATTGTTGGAGCGGGTTGCACGCCGCAACGAAATTTAATTGAAAGATTATATTGTTCGATCAGGTTGCACAACGCAACAGATTTTATTATAAGTTTATATTATTGGAGAGGGTTGTACTCTACAACGAAAATTAATAGAAGGATTATGACTGCTGAATTGACTTTAATTATTTATGTGATTTATCTATCTTTCCTCTATTCCTGTTATTATTATTATTATTATTATTATTATTATTATTATTATTATTATTATTATTATTATTATTATTATTATTATTATTATTATTATTATTATTATTATTATTATTATTATTATTATTATTATTATTATTATTATTATTATTATTATTATTATTATTATTATTATTATTATTATTATTATTATTATTATTATTATTATTATTATTATTATTATTATTATTATTATTATTATTATTATTATTATTATTATTATTATTATTATTATTATTATTATTATTATTATTATTATTATTATTATTATTATTATTATTATTATTATTATTATTATTATTATTATTATTATTATTATTATTATTATTATTATTATTATTATTATTATTATTATTATTATTATTATTATTATTATTATTATTATTATTATTATTATTATTATTATTATTATTATTATTATTATTATTATTATTATTATTATTATTATTATTATTATTATTATTATTATTATTATTATTATTATTATTATTATTATTATTATTATTATTATTATTATTATTATTATTATTATTATTATTATTATTATTATTATTATTATTATTATTATTATTATTATTATTATTATTATTATTATTATTATTATTATTATTATTATTATTATTATTATTATTATTATTATTATTATTATTATTATTATTATTATTATTATTATTATTATTATTATTATTATTATTATTATTATTATTATTATTATTATTATTATTATTATTATTATTATTATTATTATTATTATTATTATTATTATTATTATTATTATTATTATTATTATTATTATTATTATTATTATTATTATTATTATTATTATTATTATTATTATTATTATTATTATTATTATTATTATTATTATTATTATTATTATTATTATTATTATTATTATTATTATTATTATTATTATTATTATTATTATTATTATTATTATTATTATTATTATTATTATTATTATTATTATTATTATTATTATTATTATTATTATTATTATTATTATTATTATTATTATTATTATTATTATTATTATTATTATTATTATTATTATTATTATTATTATTATTATTATTATTATTATTATTATTATTATTATTATTATTATTATTATTATTATTATTATTATTATTATTATTATTATTATTATTATTATTATTATTATTATTATTATTATTATTATTATTATTATTATTATTATTATTATTATTATTATTATTATTATTATTATTATTATTATTATTATTATTATTATTATTATTATTATTATTATTATTATTATTATTATTATTATTATTATTATTATTATTATTATTATTATTATTATTATTATTATTATTATTATTATTATTATTATTATTATTATTATTATTATTATTATTATTATTATTATTATTATTATTATTATTATTATTATTATTATTATTATTATTATTATTATTATTATTATTATTATTATTATTATTATTATTATTATTATTATTATTATTATTATTATTATTATTATTATTATTATTATTATTATTATTATTATTATTATTATTATTATTATTANGTACAGGTTAATGTAAGCGACATGCCTTATCCTCGTCACTACTTCGTCGAGGTTAGGCTCGGCACTTACAGAGTACGTAGAGTCAGTTGTACTCATATTACACTCTGCACTTCTTGTGCAGATACCGGAGTTGGTCCCAGATGCGTATTATAGATTTGCTCGGATTCAGCTATCTGAGGAGACTTGAGGTATAGCTGCACAGCGTTCGCAGCTCTGAAGTTCCCTTCTACTTTATCCTAGTTGTGTGCTGTCTTTCAGACAACTTTATTTTTATTCAGAGCCTTGTGTGTATTATTCTAGAAGCTCGTGCACTTGTAACTCAAGTTCTGGGATGGTATTTAGATATCGTATTAGTTTTGGTTTGCACATTTAATTTCGGATATTATTTCGGTTGTTGGTTTCTTTATCATTTAATTAAAATGGATTGTTAAAAATGGTTTAAATTATTCTAACATTGGCTTGCTTAGCAAGTAAAATGTTATGCGCCATCACGGTCCCGAAGGCAAAAATTTCAGGTCGTGACATAATCCTCCTCTGAACAGTAAACTCAAGCTCTCAATTATCGATCACCTCCTCAACCGGAGTATATATGTAAAATGGTTCTCACCAGATAGTTCATCACAACTCAAATCAGGAAAACTCGCGGATATGATGGCTTCTTGTCAAATATTACGCACGACAATGCCGAGACGAACGACACGTTCGCATAAGAGTATTTATAGAAATGCCGAGGCGAACGACCCGATCCCATAATAATGTGTACATTGCCGAGGGTCGAACGACACGAACCATAGATGCATCTATTATACTGCCGAGGCGAACGACCCGATCCCATAATAATGTGTACATTGCCGAGGGTCGAACGACACGAACCATAGATGCATCTATTATACTGCCGAGGCGAACGACCCGATCCCATAATAATGTGTACATTGCCGAGGGTCGAACGACACGAACCATAGATGCATCTATTATACTGCCGAGGCGAACGACCCGATCCCATAATAATGTGTACATTGCCGAGGGTCGAACGACACGAACCATAGATGCATCTATTATACTGCCGAGGCGAACGACCCGATCCCATAATAATGTGTACATTGCCGAGGGTCGAACGACACGAACCATAGATGCATCTATTATACTGCCGAGGCGAACGACCCGATCCCATAATAATGTGTACATTGCCGAGGGTCGAACGACACGAACCATAGATGCATCTATTATACTGCCGAGGCGAACGACCCGATCCCATAATAATGTGTACATTGCCGAGGGTCGAACGACACGAACCATAGATGCATCTATTATACTGCCGAGGCGAACGACCCACTCCCATGAGAATATGATATTGCCAAGTCGAACGGCCCGATCCCATTAGAATATGAAGCTTTAACGGGTCCTTGACCCCACTCACCAAGATACGTGTCAGTTACAAAATGTAAAGAAGCTTTTCAATGAAAATGCACAACGCGACAGAATTTTGTAAGGGAAAACACAATTATTCCGCGTCTAATCAGGTTGCTCGTCAAATTTCTACAATAGCGAGTCTATCACTCTACGCAAGACTAGTCTCAGGTCGTAACGCAAAATAAAGGAATTAAACAGGCAAGGATAACTCAAATAGTACAATTGAAGCATGGCGTAAACGTAAGTCTCCCCGGACAAATCAGGAATCCTAGCATACGCACGGACACTCGTCACCTTATACGTGTGTAACTCCCACAACATGTAGCACGTAAGAATATAACACCTACGAGGTAAATTACCTCTCACAGGGTTAGACAGGAGACTTACCTCTCTCCGAAGTTCCATAACCGGCTCCAATGCCTCTCTAACACTTCGACTCAAAGCCAAATGATCTGAAACTAGTCAAACACAGTGCAAATAAATCACAATATACTCCAATGCTTATAATTAATCAATGTATAATAATTCACAACTCCGCTTTAAAGGTCAATAAAGTCAACCCTCGGGCCCACGTGCCCGGATTCCAAAACTTTTCGAAGATACATTTTACGCATAATATTACGAACTCAAATACATATTTTATTCCTAACTTCACTTCCAAAATTGTGGTCAAAATCGGAAATACCAATTTCTAGGTTTTCTATTAAAATCCAAAAATTCCCACAATTGTTTATGTATTTACAAGCCCAAATTCGTATATTTAACTCACAACTTGTAGAAATTACTTACCTCATGATAGACGATGAAAATGACACTCCAAAATTGCTCCAAGGCCGGCTCCCATAGAAGAAATGAAATGAAAATGAGCCAAACCCACGTACTTATCAAGGCCCTTTGCCTAGCAATCATCGCACCTGTGGTCCCGCAGGTGTAACCAAAATTTCCCTGCTGCAGTTCCCTTAAGGCCTCCCCTCCTACGCGTCTGCGGGCAAGCTTTCGCACTTGCGCCCGTTCCTCCGCTTCAGCGGAAATACCTCCCATATTTCGCTTCTGCGACCAACAGCCCGCACCTGCGAGCTGGCAGGTGCGGTGGATTCCTCGAACCTGTGAATCCAGCCAACCTCACTCCCCTCTGCTTCTGCGACTCCTTTGGCCGTTTTTGCGATCTCGCACCTGCGGCCCTTTCCACGCATGTGTGATTGCACCAGATCTCAACTGCCTTAGCATTTCTTCCAAGTCCAAACTCGATCTGTTTCCAATCCAATTCGCACCCGAGGCCCCCGGGACCCCATCCAAACATACCAACACTTCCCATAACACTATACGGACTTAGTCGAAGCCTCAAACCACGTCAAACAATATCAAAATTGTGAATTGACTATCGAAACCTTTCTTTAAATTTTCAAACATTCAAACTTCGCCGAATCGTCCGAATTATACTTAAACATTCCGGAATGATGCCAAACTATACTTGCAAGTCAAAAATAATGATACGAACTTATCCCAAGGCTCAGAACCCCTAACGAACATCGATAACACCAAAATTCACTTCAAATCAAACTTAAGAAATTCAAAAACTTTCAAAATGCCAATTTTCCACAACAAGCACTGAAATGCTCCCAGACGGACCGGTACTCAACCCGAACATACGCCCAAGTCTGAAATCATCATACGAACCTATTGGAGCCTTCAAATTCTGATTCCGATGTCGTTTACTCAAAAGTCAAACCTTGGTCAACTCTTCCAACTTAAAGCTTCCGAATTGAGAATTTTCCTTCCGAAACCACTCCGAACTTTCCGAAGTTCAATTCTGACCACGGTACAAGTCATAAAACATGAAGTGAAGCTATTCACGGCCTCAATCCGCCTAACGACACACTAGATTTCCAAACGACCGGTCGGGTCGTTACATTCTCCCCCACTTAAACATATGTTCGTTCTTGAACGTGACAAGAACTGTTCCAGAGTTGTCCAAAATCACTATTTGACATGTCGTGCACCTACTCGTGCCACTACAACCCATGTGAGAACATTTGCTCGAGCCGTACTGAAGATTCCTCATGCTATCTTAGCCCACAAGCCTTAGAACCAAATTCTAACATCCGGAATTCTCCACGAGACCCGATTCTAACATACTAACACTGCATCAATCCCTACACACTGTACCAAAACCTGATCATACACCTATGCTGAAATCACACCATGCACAACATAAGTCGTCTGCCCATAATAACATCCTCCGACCACAATAGCTGCAACTTCAAGAATCTGATGCTCGCAATACACCTCATAACACATATAAGCCATGTTCAAACTCTCGCAATACTGCCACAACAAAAGAGATGCGTAGAAACGCATTACCACCCGTCGAATCAATAAATCATGGAGTCTATCCTCCCGACAAGAACCATTACTTCATTCTAAACTGAATAACAACATTTTCTCTTTAATATGCCCTACATAACTCCGATCGCACTGATCTTAGGTCCAATAATCTCGTCTCGGCCAGTACAAGTTGCTCGGGCAATAAGCCACCTCAAACACCGTCTAAATTTCATACAACGCCAACAAGATACAATTCTAATGTGACCTATAGGAAAGAACGAACTCTGGCAAAGAACCATCCAGCCCACGTAGAGAATAAAATGTCCAAACCGATGTTATGGCTCTATATCATAGATGAGAAACAAGGAACACAAAATAAGTATAAGGAACCATACTCAACATCTAATTGTTGCGACGTACAACCCAATCCAAATACGACATTGTTGCGGCGTACAACCCAATCCAAATACGACATTGTTGCGGCGCCCAACCTGATCCAAACAATATACCTATGGCGGCGTGCCACCCTATCCAAACAATATACCCATGCCACCTGATCCTCACATAACAATCAATAAGGAAACACCCATCAAGTCATAATGCTTATATTTACGTAATGCCCGAATGTTGACCACAAGCACGCTAAGTGCATAATACAACCCTGGGGAGACGGATTGCGCCATACGCTACAAAAACCCAAGCACGACTAAGGTGCAATAAATGACCTGCAACTCGATAGCCATCTTGCTCATATAACACCACAAGCTACACTGGATCACAACACATGTGTGAACAATTAAGCCGTCTCACAACCCATGTGGCACAATAGAGTATTATACATAATAGATGACGATGGGATTAACATCCAACAGCCGAAGACTCCTCCACAAGTAATGTTATGCTGAATGAACACATTTGACCCGAGGTAGAGCATAAATTCACATTAGATCTTCCAACGAACCTCGCGTCGATTCCGATCATCCCATACTAGGCCAACAACCTTCCAAAGATCTACAATGATCTTATTCATGACACATACAAGCAGCCGTCCAATTCGGAACAAACTCCCACTGTCCATAACCAAAGGAATAGAGCGCCTTTTAGGCATAAACTCTCACATTAGCGATAGTACCAAAATATCCATACTTGGTTTCAATCTTTAACAATCAAGTGACTAATATGTCACACTTATACAATTTTCCCGTGGGATACACTCCCACGACCTTCCGCACAATGTAGAAACGTTTGCACCTCCATACCACCAACCGTATAAATTCTGTAAAGAAAATCAAGAATACGCAAATCAATACACAGTGCCTCTTACACAGGACACTATTCTTAGGCGACACTAACATGGCGTTGGCATACTCTGAACATATGAAATCCTCCCTGCTCAGCTGAGCTCGTGACATTCTTGTCAACACCGAACCGCAACCTTGATCCTCAACTTCCAATTCCCATGCCGCTCATTACACCTATCAAGCCGCTACGCGAGAGTACAAGAATTCATAACCCCTGAACTACAAGTAGAATAAACACTCTATTGGCTAGAAACTTTTCACTTAACTCATTTTAGGAGAACCCTTGCTATACGCAACTGAATTCCATAACCGCAGAAAATACAAACCTTGAGGTGTGGTCTGAAACACCATAAATCTTCAGGATCCATCTACATATAACAGACCATCATAATCAATACCTCCAAATCAATCAAATTACGGTGGCTGTCAAGCCCGCACGTACAACCACAAATCACATGTATAACTTAACACGCCGAATGAACTGATCATTGCCACAATCATGCTTATTCCAACCATTACTAACCGACCCAACTTCTTCCAATTTACTTTTGACTTGTCTTAGAAATAATAATAGCTCCATTCAAAAACATAATAAAACTCAATCAACACTCATTGCGAGTGATCCAAATCACGAGACCACATCGTCTCAATACCCATGAACCATCGCATTCCCATCTCTAGAGCATAATAGTATCTCCAGCTGGTACACCCATTCTGCAAGACCTTCCGCGAATACCAAGCTATTCCTCCCATTTCTTAAATACTACCCTGGAGACTCGATGATAACATAGAAAATTCCCCAAGTATTTTTCACACTATACTGCAAAATCCCGGTCTTCATCCACTCAACGAACCCAACATCCTTAGACACCGCGCTTACATCTTTGAACCCATTAGAACCACCATTGAGATTCACCCGCTTTGGCCTGGTCCCGAATATATCAAACTCCAACGCTCTGTTAGTACATGAACACTCCCAAATAACCAATTAAATGAATTCTTTTCCTTGTACACTACATCCACAATAAGCGTAAATTCCGAGTCTTCCCAAAACCTACACATAAATTGATAAGGCAAAGTATAGCACCCATTCGTCAAGTTCTTTGCTCGAATTACCCCTGATATTTTCTTTTCTTAATTATAATTAATCCATCAATGCACCGATAACTAGAAACCGCACAAGCAGACAACCACGCGATCCAATCGTAGACTCTGGGATCCCCCAAATCCCTTGTTAAACTTTTCATGAACATTCTGAATTATCAGCCACAATCGCATATTCGACCTTCTACCGGGTAGTAAGTAGAACTCTTCATAGAAACTTCATCAAAATCGCACAACCGCTAACTTGCTTAGAGGAGATAGCCCACCTGTGAAATTTCTTACTGACATCTTCCAACGACGCTACACTGGGTACAATTACCACGAAATCAGTAAACCCTCCTGAGCCCATGCTCGTCCACTAGCTGTACAAGCCTGTTCATTCCTCATTGACGTCAACTGAAAGGTCCGACAATACATTCCAAACTCGAAGTCACGTCGTATCCCATAACAATAATCAAGCTATTACACCCCTCTTCATTCCAAGCACACTCATTTACGTCATATTCAACCTTCCTCAACACAGTAGCCACCATTTTAAATAAAATTTACAGACCTAGTCACAGTCAACCATGATTCCCAAATCGCTCTAAACTTTTCTCAAGGCATGTGGCCATCCTACCACAGAATCCATATGATACTCTAGCATTCCCACTTCAGTTAAACCATCTACTTTAATCAACTTCTCGACCTCTGCTTTTCAGACTTGACCCGCTAGTAATTCAATAACCGCAAGACACATCCCACCATGTAATTCCTCCTTCTTTGCTGCCAAAATTTTACCTCAAATCATAATATATCTATAGAATCTGAACGGATAAATTGCCACCAACTCTAAGCCTCCTCAAATATCATCTCCCCCGAGCCATCAACATTAGAAACACCGATTAAATTCGAAAACCGCTACATGCTGCCATCTTTGACAACCGCTTCTCAAGCATCATTTCACCACACCTGAAGGTAAATCAAAGAAGACCATAACACCGAAGAGAATTAATGCATTCAAACATGGACAACGACACCACATCATAAATGAGAATTCCACCACGCTCGAAAATATCAAGTCTCATTACTCCATCAAACAAAGCCTGAACACCCATAGTCCGATTGCCGAGTAGTCCTCCTTTCGAGTCATTCATTGTCGCGACACACAAATAAGCACATTACCATTTACACCGACACTGCACGATAAACATTCTTGAACATCATAATGCACTGTGCATAGCCGTGAACCCGTAGGCAACACTAACATTGCACTGAAATGACAGAACATCCCTCCATGAAGCGACGACAAAAGCCCAATCAAATACGCAGGGAGAAACATCCTAGACCACATCTGTAGTACCATTACAACTCTTCAATGCCCAATTAAAAACAAGCACTCCACATCGTATAAGAATGAATATGAAGGAAAGGAAAGTATGATCCTCAATGGAATCCAATCGCACGACGAGGAATCAAGAAGGGAAGTACTCCTAATAGCCCTGTAGCCTCTCGAAGATAAGTACAGACGTCTCCGTACCAATCCGTAAGACTCTACTAGACTTTCTCATGACTCGTGAGACCCAAGTAAACCTAGAGCTCTAATACCAAGCTGTCACGGCCCAAATTCTCCTATAGGCCATGATGGTGCTTAACGTCGTCGTCAGGCAAGCCAACGGTGAATTTCTAACTTCATTACTCATTTTAATATTTTTGAAATTATAAATCCCATTAAATATATAAAGTAAAAATCTGGTACTCGGTCAAACTCGTGATCCTCTTTACCAATTTCCATATAAAGTATAAATTACAAGATAAAATGATAATAATTACGTGACTACAATAATGAACATCCACTAGGAACCTCAAAAATCCGGTATCACAAGTGCATGCGCATCTACTAGGAATATAACAAAATACAACATATGTCTGGAATAAACATTAGACATGAGAATGTAAATAACTCTGATAGAGACTCTGTATGTTGCGGATCGTAACATGGAATGCAGCTCACCGTGAAATCCTCGCAATAGCTGCGCTTTTGAGCCCCAAAGACCACCAGAATAAATA
>AWOL01S0037795.1:0-12009 GCA_000715115.1 Nicotiana otophora | reverse complement strand
AATGAACATCCACTAGGAACCCCCAAAATCCGGTGTCACAAGTGCATGCGCATCTACTAGGAATATAATAAAATACAATATATGTCTGGAATACAAATTAGACAGGAGAATGTAAATAACTCTGATGGAGACTCTGTATGTTGCGGATCGTAACATGGAATGCAGCTCACCGTAAAGTCTCCGCAATAGCTGCGCTTTTGAGCCCCAAAGACCACCAGACATTAATATATATATATATATATATATGCACAATAAGTGCAGCAAGTGTAGCATGACTACGTAAATCAATACGTACCCAGTAAGTATCTAGCCTAACCCCGGAGAAGTAGTAACGAGGGGTCGACATCGATACTTACTAGTGGTCCATTAAATCAAATACAGTAGGAAGTAAACAAATATGAGGCAGGGTAAATAAACAATATAAACAAATATAGGTACGTGGTACAATCCTTCTCTAAACAGTAAACTCAAGCTCTCAATTATCGTTCACCTCCTCAACCGGAGTATATACGTAAAATGGTTCCCACCAGATAGGTCATCACAACTCAAATCAAGAAAACTCACGGATATGATGGCTTCTTGTCAAATATTACGCTACCGAGGCGAACGACGCGATCCCATAAGAGTATTTATAGAAATGTCGAGACGAACGACCTGATCCCATAATAATGTGTACATTGTCAAGGGTCGAATGACACGAACCATAGATGCATCTATTATACTGCCGAGGCGAATGGCCCGCTCCCATGAGAATATGATACTGCCGAGGCGAACGACCAGATCCCATTAGAATATGAAGCTTTAACGGGTCCTTGACCCTACTCACAAAGATACGTGTGAGTTATGAAATCTAAAGAAGCTTTTCTATGAAAATGCACAACACGAGAGAATTTTGTAAGGGAAAACACAATTATTCCGCGGCTAATTAGGTAGGTCATCAAATCTCTACAATAGCGAGTATATCACTCTACGCAAGACTAGTCTCAGGTCATAACACAAAATAAAGGAATTAAACAGGCAAGGATAACTCAAATAGTACAATTGAAGCATGGTGTAAACCTAAGTCTACCCGGACAAATCAGGAATCCTAGAATACGCACAGACACTCGTCACCTCATACGTGCGGAGTCCCACAATATGTAGCACGTAATATAACACCTACGGGGTAAATTCTCCCTCACAGGGTTAGACAGGAAACTTATCTTGCTCTGAAGTTCCATAACCAGCTCCAAGGCCTCTCTAACACCTCGACTCAAAGCAAAACGATCCAAAACTAGTCCAACGGTGTGCAAATCAATCAAAATATACTCCAATGCTTATAATTAATCAATTTATAAATATTTACAACTCCGCTCGAAAATTCAATAAAGTCAACACGCGGGCCCACACGCCTGGATTCTGAAAATTTTCAAAGATAAACTTTACCCACAACATTACGAACTCAAATACATATTTTATTTCTAACTTCACTTCCAAAATCGTGGTCAAAATCTAAAATACCAATTTCTAGATTTTCTCTTAAAATCCAAAAATTCCCATAATTTTCCAAGTATTTACATGCCCAAATTCATATATTTAGCTCGCAACTTGTAGAAATTATTTACCTCATGATAAACGATGTAAATGGAGCTCCAAAATTGCTCCAAGGTCAGCTCCCATGGAAAAAATGAAATGAAAATGAGCCAAACCCACGTACTTATCATGGCCCTCTGCCCAGCGATCATCGCACATGCGGTCACCTGACCGCATCTGCGGTCCCGCATGTGTGGCCAAAATTCCGCCTCTGTGTTCCCTTAAGGCCTCCCCTCCTCCGCATCTGCGAGCAAGCTTTCGTACCTGTGAAGGCACACCTGCGAAGGCGCACCTGCGCCATTCCTCCGCTTCTGTGGAAATACCTCCCCTATTTCGCTTTTACGACCGACAACCCGCACATGCGAGCTCGCAGGTATGATGGATTCCTCGTACATGCGAACCCAGACAACCGCACTCTCCTCAGCTTCTAGGAGCCTTTTGGCCGCTTCTGCGAGCTCGAACTTGCGGCCCTTTCCACGCTGGTGAGATTGCACCAGATCTTAGTTGCCTCAGCAATTCTTCTAAGTCCAAAATCGATCTGTTTCCAATCCGATTATTACCCGAGGTCCCCGGGATCCCATCCAAACATACCAACACATCCCAAAACATGATACGGATTTAGTCGAAACCTCAAAACACGTTAAACAATATCAAAATTACGAATTGACGATCGAAATCTTTCTTTAGACTTTCAAATATTCAAACTTTGCCGAACGCATCCGAATTATACTTAAACATTCCGGAATGACACCAAAATGTACATGCAAGTCAAAAATCACGATAAGAACCTATCTTAAGGCTCGGAACCACAAACGAACATCGATAACACAAAAATTCACTTCAAATCAAACTTAAGAAATTCTAAAACCTTCAAAATGCCAATTTTCCACAACAAGCGTCGAAATGCTCCCGGGCGGTCTGATACTCAACCCGAACATATGCCCAAGTCTGAAATCATCATACAAACCTATTAAAACTTTCAAATCTCGATTCCGAGGTCGTTTACTCAAAAGTCAAACCTTGGTCAACTCTTCCAACTTATAGCTTCGGAATTGAGAACGTTCCTTCCGAAACCACTTAGAAATTTCCGAAGTTCAATTCCGACCATGCGTACAAGTCATAAAATATGAAGTGAAGCTACTCATGATCTCAAACCTTCAAACGATGCACTGGAGCTCAAAATGACCGGTCGGGTCGTACACTTGATGTTATTGTCGAAACTTCGATATACTATCTGTGTACTAATACATAAGCTATTTGGTGGATTTATGTTTTTCAGTAGCATGACAGGCACAGTTTTCTTCAAAATCAACCTATATGCACTGGAAGATCAATTTTAACTTAGTCTATTATATACATATGGTGACACTAACATAGGTAAGAAATAATGAACTTGACAACAAACCTGGATGGTAGAAGGACATTTGATATTAAAGTATTTAAGTATTTTTCTTGGTAGTAATTGTTGGTATCATCTTCTGCTGAGTCAAAACTAAAAATATTTTGTTTTTATCATAAAACTTAGCAATCAACCTTTTATTTAGTTGATCAATATATTCATTTCTGCTAGCTAAGATAACTCTTACTTTTATATTTCTTTTCAGTTTGAATTTTTTCCATTCGAGGCTATAAGTATAATTTTGGTAAGCTAGCTTTTACAGTCTTTGCTTTCGTCGATTTTGAAACTACTGATAGTACTTGACAGAAATCACCAAACTATTACTTTTCTACCAAACGGTTCATTGATATCCAATATATCTCTAGAACTCTAGGCAATTGTTCCGATCCTTTGACGCTTAGCCATAAGTGCTTCATCCCAAACTAGTCAAACAGTGTGCAAATCAATCAAAATATACTCCAATGCTTATAATTAATCAATTTATAAATATTTCCAACTCCGCTCGAAAATTCAATAAAGTCAACACTCGGGCCCACGTGCCCGGATTCCGAATATTTTCGAAGATAAACTTTACCCATAACATTACGAACTCAAATACATATTTTATTCCTAACTTTACTTCCAAAATCGTGGTCAAAATCGGAAATAGCAATTTCTAGATTTTCTCTTAAAATCCAAAAATTCCTACAATTTTCCAAGTATTTACATGCCCAAATTCGTATATTTAACTCGCAACTTGTAGAAATTATTTACCTCATGATAAGCGATGTAAATGGAGCTCCAAAATTTCTCCAAGGTTGGCTCCCATGGAAGAAATGAAATGAAAATGAGCCAAACCCACGTACTTATCATGGCCCTCTGCCCAGCGATCATCGCACATGTGGTCGCTTGACCGCATCTGCGGTCCCGCATGTGTGGCCCAAATTCCGCTTCTGTGGTTCACTTAAGGCCTCCCCTCCTCCGCATCTACGAGCAAGCTTTCGTACCTGCGAAGGCACACATGCGAAGGCACACCTGTGCCCATTCCTCCGCTTCTGTGGAAATACCTCCCCTATTTTGCTTTTACGACCAACAACCTGCACATGCGAGCTCGCAGGTGCGGTGGATTCCTCGCACATGTGAACCCAGACAACCTCACTCCCCTCAGCTTCTACGACCCTTTTGGCCGCTTCTGCGAGCTCGGACCTGCGGCCCTTTCCACGCTGGTGAGATTGCACCAGATCTCAGTTGCCTCAGCAATCTTCTAAGTCCAAAATCGATCTGTTTCCAATCCGATTATTAACCGAGGTCCCCGGGATCCCATCCAAACATACCAGCACATCCCAAAACATGATACGGATTTAGTCGAAGCCTCAAAACATGTTAAACAATATCAAAATTACGAATTGACGATCGAAACCATTCTTTAGACTTTCAAATATTCAAACTTCGGCGAACGCATCCGAATTGTACTTAAACATTCCGGAATGACTCCAAATTATATGTTTAAGTCAAAAATAACGATAAGAACCTATCTTAAGGCTCGGAACCACAAACGAACATCGATAATACAAAACTTCACTTCAAATAAAATATAAAAAATTCTAAAACCTTCAAAATGCCAATTTTCCACAACAAGCGTCGAAATGCTCCCCGGCGGTCTAATACTCAACCCGAACATATTCCAAAGTCTGAAATCATCATACAAACCTATAGAAACTTTCATATCCCGATTCCGAGGTCGTTTACTTNAAACGTTTATATCCCGATTCCGAGGTCGTTTACTCGAAAGTCAAACTTTGGTCAACTCTTCCAACTTATAGCTTCGGAATTGAGAATGTTCCTTCCGAAACCACTCTGAAATTTCCGAAGTTCAATTTCGACCATGCGTACAAGTCATAAAATATGAAGTGAAGCTACTCATGGACTCAAACCTCCAAATGACGCACTAGAGCTCAAAACGACCGGTCGGGTCGTTACACATGATGTCATTGTCGAAACTTTCATATACTATTTGTGTACTAATACATAAGCTATTTGGTAGATTTATGTTTTTCAGTAGCATGACGGGCACAATTTTCTTCAAAATCAACCTATATGCAATGGAAGATCAATTTTAACTTAGTCTATTATATACATATGATGACACTAACATAGGTAAGAAATAATGAACTTGACAACAAACCTGGATCGTAGAAGGACATTTGATATTAAAGTATTTAAGTATTTTTCTTGGTAGTAATTGTTGGTATCATCTTCTCCTGAGTCAAAACTAAAAATATTTTGTTTTTATCATAAAACTTAGCAATCAACCTTTTAGTTAGTTGATTAATATATTCATTTCTGCTAGCTAAGATAACTCTTTAATTTCTATCATGTAATTTGCAAATATTGCATTTAATCTAATGATGGAAATAGTTTTTCTTATTAAATGCACTACTATTATTATTGGGGTTGATAACTAAGTTTTCTAGAAGAACCAAATCATCTTTTATTGGATGCACTATTTCATTTTCGACTGGAANTCGATTGGAAGCAAGAAGTCATTGAATGTTAGATCTATTCTTACTTTTATATTTCTTGTCAATTTGAATTTTTTTCATTCGAGGCTATAAGTATAATTTTAGTAAGCTAGCTTTTACAGTCTTTGCTTTCGTCGATTTTGGAACTACTGATAGTACTTGACAGAAATCATCAAACTATTACTTTTCTACCAAATGGTTCATTGATATCCAATATATCTCTAGAACTCCGGGCAATTGTTTCGATCCTTTGACGCTTAGCCATAAGTGCTTCATCCCATATTATCAATTTGGCTTTCCTTATAAATTTAGTAATATTGCTCTACTTTAATATATTTGTGATGCTTATTTCAGTATTTTTTCTAGTTCTTTATTACTTGTTATGTCACTCGCTTTCATTACCTTATTATATTACTGATGTTATTACTTATTGCTTTATTTTTACCGTTCCTTAAGCCGAGTGTCTATCGAAAATATCCTCTCTGCCTTTATATGGTAGGGATAAGGTTGCGTACATATTATCCTCCCCAGACCCTATGTATGGGATTAAGATGGATTTTTATTGTTGTTGTTGTTGTTGTTGTTGTTTATTTCAGTGTTTTGAAGAGGTATATCAAATCTAAAGTTAGTTGTACGATCTCATAATAAATTTTTTGCTGGTACACCACTTGTTAGTATTACTAACAATATCATGCCTTTTGATCTGACATTTGCAAGTAATGCGTGATATAGGAATATTACTTTGATTCCGCCAGAGACATCTACAAAGGATAATCCTGCTATACCATAGTCGACTCTTTATTAGTCTTGACAGCATGTTCTTGTTCAGTATTTAGCTTTGATTGTGCTTCCTTAGACGCTTGTATGGCCTTCTTAATACTATATTAATCTTTCTTACTTTGTGATCTAATTTTTTCTGACCCTAACACTCTTTTATGGAATAGATTAATGTACCTTTTTTTTAACTTGAAAAATAAATTTACTCATATGATGAATTTAAGAAATAATTGAATTGGATCTCTTGCTAAATAATCAATTGAAAGATTTGATTATTCGGTCTTAACATAAAAAATAAGTTATATTGATTCAGATTTTTAGTATTAGTTAATCTCTTATTTTGAATATTTAATTGTAATTATAATTTTATCCACTATAAAAAAAAATTCAAAGAGTAGAAGGATCGATCTAACATTCAACTTTTAGATCTTTATGTTTGCAAAATCATCAACGGCATTGACTCTTGCCAACTTTTTTCTTTCTCTTTCTCACACATTTATATTCTTAAAACGATTCTTAGTTGTTCTTTAAAAACTGGGAAATAATAATTACTTTATGAATTTTCTCATTAATTTGTTATCTGCTAAAAATTGTATCACATAAAAAGAAATCTTTTGCATCTGGTTCATGAAAATAATATTTAGGAGGAAATTACATGTGATGACCCGATAGGTCATTTATAGTTTTACCTTTATTTCTATGTTCTGATACCTTGAATAGCTATGTTTAGCCTTTTTCGATTTACGTGCACATTTCGTGCCCTTTTTCTGTAAGGTTTTTATGAGAAAATTGATGAAAATGTGAAATCGTGCCTTACAACTCATTTGAGTTGACTACGGTCAATATTTTATGTAAACAAACCCGGATCAGTATTTTGACGGTCCCGGTGGGTCCGTATCATGATTTGAGACTTGAGCGTATGCCCGGAATTGAATTCGGAAGTACCTAGCTTGATTTAACATAAATTGTTGAAAACTAGCAATTTAAAGGTAGTTTCACCATCAGTTGACTTTGTTGCTACCAAATTCGCATTTTGGTTCCGGAACTTGGTATGCATTTATTATAATATTTATGACTTGTCTGTAAAATTTGGTGCAAAATGGAGTTGATTTGATGTGATTCGGGCGTCCAGTTAAGAAATTTCATGTTCTTAAGTTTCAGTGAAAATTTCATCTGTTTAGGTATCTGATTCGTAGTTATATGTGTTATTTTGATATTTTAATCGCGCGAACAAGTTCGTATGATATTTTTACACTTGTATGCATATTTGGTTTGGAGCCTGATGGGCTCGGTGAGTTTCGGATAGGCTATGGATGATTTTGAACTTAGAAGTATATTTGATGCCTTTTTTGTTGCTGGTGCTCTGCTGCAGATCTCGCATTTGCGAGCATGGGCTGGATTTGGGAAATCTCTCATTTGCGAGTAAATGTTCATATTTGAGAACTTGCCGCTGCCGCTTTTGCGAAGGCAGAGTCGCATTTGCGACTTAGTGTGTCCCGGGCTATCTTCGCATATGCGAATGAATGGTCCGCATTTGTGAGTGGTATGTGTTCGCATTTGCGATGACTGACTTTATGAGAAGGGTTTGCATTTGCGACCTCTTTATCGCATTTGCGATGTTCGCAATTGCAAACAAGATATCGCAATTGCGACATCCGCAGCTAGTAAAAGAGGGGGGAAACGAGATTTCGCTCATTTCTTTCAAACTCTCAACCCTAAACTCCCTAGAGGCGATTTTGCCTAGAGATTGTCTTCCTAAATTCATTGGTAAGTGACTTTAATCTATTTCTTTTCAATTACCTATTACATTTCATAAGTTTCAACATCAAATCTAGTATTTTCATGGTAGAAATTAGGGATTTGGGAAGAATTGGGGATTTTTTGTAAATTTGGGATTTAGACCTAAAGTTAAAATCGGATTTTGAGACTAATTACATACTCGGGCTCAGGGGTGAATGGGTAAATGGATTTTGGTCGAATCTCGCATTTTGATCAAGCGGGCTCGGGGTTAACATTTGTTGACATTTTGGAATAAAGTGTAAAGATATTAACTTTATGTATTGTAATTGATTTTTCTAGCATTGTTTGATATTATCGAGTCGATTTTGGTTAGATTCGATTGGTTTGGAGGTGGATTTTAAAGGAAAGGCCCTGGTAGATCTTTGATTTACTTGCGGAGCGAGGTAAGTGTTGGGTCTAACATTAATTTGAGGGAATAGGAACACTTGAGCTATGTGTTATGTGAATAACACGTGTGGCAGCATATATGCAAGGTGACGAGTGTATATACGCCGTCAAAGAAATTGTTTCCATGCTTTCCTGTACTCCATTAAATATTATATTCCATGTATTAATTGTTACATGCTTTAATTGCCTCCTATGCCTTCACTTGCTACTTGTCATTTATTATTCTCGTACTAAAATGATAGTTTCGTCCATGCTTCCATGATTAATTGTTTCTTGCCTTAATTGTCTTACTCGTACACTTTAACTGGCAAATATTTATCTTGTCTTGTTGCTTAGTATTAATTGTATCATTTATTGGTTTGGTACGAGATTCCTTTATGGTTTTACTTTCATATTCGTTAATCGTAGAGGTTCTTGTGAATTGGGTTGTTGGATTGCTTACATTTGTTCATTTTATTTATGGATCGGGTTGCACGCCGCAACTGGAGGAGTAAGAGAGGATTGATATTGATATTGTGGGATCAGATAGCATGCCGTAACGGATTTTATATGTGACTTTGATATGGTGGAATAAGGGAGAAATATGATATTGATTCCGATTATATGATGGGATCGGGTTGCGCGCCACAACGAAATTTACATGTTATTTTTGATACTGATATGGTGAAATAAAGGAGGATTGTGTTTGTACGGTGGGATTGGGTTGCACGCCGCAACGGGTGAAATAAGGGAGGATTGTGTTTTTGCGGTGAAATAGGGTTGCGCGCCGCAACAGATTTCTAGAGTTGAGTTTATTTTCATAAGTTAACTGCCTTATTTTCCCGTATTCCTTTCATATTATTGTTATTATACTGCGTACAGATTATTATAAGTGACATGCCTTAGCTTTGTCACTATTTCGCTTAGGTTAAGCTCGACACTTATAGAGTACATGGGGTCGGTTATACCCATACTACACTCTGCACTTCTTGTGTAGATTTTGGAGTTGGTCCTAGTAGCGGTCAGTAGATTGCTCGGAGTGATTGCCGGATTGGAGACTTGAGGTACAACTGCTCGGCATTCGCACCCCGAAAATCCCCTTCAACCTTATCCTAGCTGTTTATTTCATTTCGGACAGTTTTACTTTCATTCAGACCATTATCTGTATTATTCTAGTCGCCCGTGCACTTGTGACACCAGTTTTGGGAATGTATGTAGATATTGCGATTATTTGGTTTTTCTAACTTTATTTCAGTTCTATTTCAGTTATTATAGTTTAATTGGTATCAATTAATTTGTTTTGTTAAAAATGGCTAAAACACTATTCTAACGTTGGCTTACCTAGCAAGTGAAATGTTATGCGCCATCATGGTCCAGAGGTTGGGAATTCTGGGTCGTGATAAGTTGGTATTAGAGCATTAGGTTACCTAGGTCTCACGAGTCATGAGAAAGCTTAGTAGAGTCTGTAGGATCGATACGAAGACGTTTGTACTTATCTTCTAGAGGCTATGGAGTTTAGGAACAATTTCACTTATATTCTTCTCTAACGTGCAGTTTTATTCTATCATTAATGATTGAACAATTCTATTCTTATTCTCTCGCAGATGACGAAAACATGTATTGCTTCTAGCCCCGGACGGGAGCCGAAGCCCCCTATAGGAGCTACTACCAGGGCAGAGGTCGAGGCCGAGGTCGAGGTAGAGGCAGAGGCAGAGCTCAGCCTAGAGTTCGAGCAGCAGCACCCGCAATAGAGCCTCGGGTGGATTTTGAGGAGGAGGTTCCACCTTAGACTGTACTTGTCGGACCATCTTAGGTTCTAGAGGGGTTCATAGCTACTCCAGTGCTTTAGGACATTCTACATTGTTTGGTGGGACTTATGGAGAGTATGGCCCAGACTGGTTCATTCCCAGTATCATTAGCCGTCTCTCGGTATGGGGGAGGAGCAAACACACACACTACTCACACCCCGGAGCAGGTGGCTCCCCAGTATCAGACTCCACTAGCCCCGCTAGTTAGGGTGGTTTAGCTGGTTGTCGCAGCACAGGCCGGTGATAGGCCTGCTATGTCTTCTGAGGCTATGTTGAGGTTGGATAAGTTTACCAAGATCTTTCATGTTCATTTCAGTGGTGCATCTTCTGAGGACCCACAGGATTTTCTGGACTGTTTCTACGAGGTGTTGCACAACATGGGTATAGTTGAGACCAATGGTATCGATTCTGTAGCATTTCAGATGACTGGTTCCGCCCGGAGATGATGGAGAGATCATATGTTGACTATACCAGTTGGTTCGCCTACACTTACCTGGGATCAGCTCTCACAGCTATTTCTAGAGAAGTTCATTCCGGTCACTCTGAGATAGGAGTACTGCAGGCTGTTTGAGCGTCTTCAGCAGGGTAGTATGACTGTCACCCAGGACGAGAGGGAGAGAGTGAGGGGATTTATTGATGGGCTTACTTTCACTCTCAAGCTTAAGATGGCCAAGGAGATCAGGAGTGATATTTCTTTCCAGATGGCTGTAGATGTTGCTAGGCGGATCGAAATGGTTCATGCTCAGGAGAGGGGGCCGGTGTCAGATAAAAGGCCTCGTCATCCCGGTTGTTTCAGTGGTGCCTCATCTGGAGAAGGGGTACTTTTGGTAGAGGCAATCCTCCCAGACCATTTCATTCGGCGCTTCAAGCATCGCAGAGTGCTTCAGGGAGTCGTGGTCCTTATGTGCCTTACTCTGGGCAGCCAGCCTATAGTGCACCATTAGCTCCCATCAGTGCGCCTCCGATTCAGAGCTATCACCATGGTTATCCGGCCTATTCGGCATCAGCAACCATAGTAGTAGGATAGGTGTTTTGAGTATGGCGGTGTTGGTCACATCAGGAGGTTCTGTCCAAGACTATTGGGCGGCATGCCACAACAGAATTCTCGTGCCATGGTTCCGGCACCGGTTGCTCCACCGCCCGCTCAGCCAACTAGAGGCAGGGGTCCGGCAGCCAGAGGTGGAGGTCAGGTCATTAGAGGTGGAGGTCAGGGCATTAGAGGTGGAGGCCAGCCAGCTAGAGGGCGTCCTAGAGACGTAGTTTAGAGTGGTAGGGCCCAGCCCTGATGTTATGCTTTCCAGTTAGGCCTGAGTCCGAGTCAAATGACGTTGTTATCACAGGTATTGTTCCAGTGTGCCATACAGATGCTTTAGTTCTATTTGATCCAGGAGGTTATTCTAGCCCGGTAGGTTTGGCAGTTGAGGTCTAAGAGTTATCCTTCAGTTCGAGTGTAGAAGAGCGGTCAGTCGGTCGAGGTAGCCACTTGGGAGTCCGAGTCGGACATGCGGAGTAGATATCCTTTCATATTTTATGCACTAAAAGCACATGGCATAGTGTCCATGTATCCTTTAAGCTTGTATTATTTATTGTTTATTATTCTTAACTAAATTTTATGCTTTTAGTCAAAGACATACATTATTCACTTCTTACTTACTTGAGCAACACCCTCTCTCCGACCATGAATGCAACATCATAAAATCTACGGTCGGCATAACTCTGCTGCCTAGACTGAGCGGTGCAAAGTCAATCCTGAATAATCTTGACCTTATCCAAGGCATCTTGTACC
>AWOL01S0037791.1:0-28689 GCA_000715115.1 Nicotiana otophora | reverse complement strand
TGAACATGAATCGATAAGGCCAAATATGGCACACATTCCCTAAATTCTTTGCTCAAATTACCACTGATGGTTTCTTTCCTTAGTTGTAATGACCCACCAATACACCGATAACCAGAAACCTCACAAATAGACAACCATGCAATCCAATTGTAGACGGTGGGGCTCTTCCACTTAGCTTGAAGCTACAATTACATGACTTTGGAACCCACCAAGACTCCTTATCCCCCATTGACACAATCTCGCATAATTAACCCACCAAATTCCTCGAAATCCTTATGTTGAATATTTCATGAACATTCTGAATTACTAGCCACATTCACATACTTGACCTCTTACTGGATAGTCAGTAAAATTCTTCGTAGAAGCTCTATCAATACCTCGCAACCGCTAATTTACTTACGGGAGATATCCTACCTATGGAAATTCCATGCCGACATCCTCCAACATTGCTGCACCGAGTACTATTACCACGAAACTAATAAACCATCCTGAGATTGTGCTTGTTCACCAGCTGTACAAGTCCGTTCACTCCCCGTTGACATCAACTACAGGTGCGACAATACATCCCAACCCGAAGTCATGTTGCATTCCTTTTCATATCAGGCAAACTCATTTCTGTCACATCCAATCTTCCCCCAGTATAACAACCAACATTCCAAATTAAGTCTGTAGACCTAGTCACTGTCCACCATGAATCCCAAATCACTCCAAACTTTCCTCAAGATGTGTAGTTATCCTACCCCGTAACCCATATGCTACTGTGCCACTCTCCCACTCTCCCACTTTGGTCAAACCCTATCCTTTAAGCAACTACTCGACTTTTGTTTCTCATACTTGGCCTTCTAGGAACTTAACCACCACAAGACACCTCCCACATGTCGTTCCTCATCCTCCGCTGCCCAGTTGTTGCCTTAACTCAAAATCCGTCTCTGTAGCACTTAAACCAATAGATCGCTACTAGCTTTAAATCTCTCCGAAGAACATCTTTCTCGAGCCATCAACACTAGGAACACCGATTCGATCCTGAACCACCGCACACCGCGATTTCTGACAACTGCTTCCCCGACACCAATTCCTAACACCCCGCCGTGAAGGCGAGTTGAAGAAACCATAACACCGGCGAACCTTAACACATTTAACAAGGCAATGACACCACACAATTGAGAACCCTACCATGCTCGAAATTATCAAACCTCATTACTCCATCAACCCCAAACCTGAACATTCATAGTACGATTACCTTTCCTTTGATGGGATTAAACGCCGAACCTCTACATCATGTATTGAGAAAAACCTTCTTTCAAGTCGTTCTCTGCGTCGGCACATAAACGAGCACCCCCCATTACATCAATTCCATGAGATAATAACTCATGAATATTGTAGCAACATGTGCATAGCCTCAAAACCATCCGAAATATAGCTACTAAGCTGAAATGACAGAACATCGTTCTGCAAGGTGACGACAATAGCCCAATCAATTACGCAGGGAGAAACATCCTGCACCATATTTGTAGTACCATTACAATTCCTCAATTCCCGATTTATAACAAGTGTTTCACGTTGCACAAGATTGAATAGGAAGGAAACAAAGGCATAAGCCTCAAAGAAATTAAATCGCACGATGAAGAATCAAGAAGGGAAGTGCTCCTAACAACCATATAATCTCTCGAAGATAGGTACAGACGTCTCCGTACCTATCCGCAAGATTCTATTAAACTTGCTCATGACTCGTGAGACCTAAGTGAACCTAATGCCCTGATACCATGTTGTCACGACCCAAAATCCATTAAGGTCGTGATGGCACCGGACACCATTGTCAGGCAAGCCAACAATAAATACTAAGTTGAGTTCTCATTTTTATTACTTTTGAAATTATATTTTTCCTTTAATATACATAGTAAAGAATGAGGATTTACAGAGTAAATAATAATACTTTTAACAAATTCAATACAGAAACACCCATAATCCTCCCAAACCCGGTGTCACAAGTGCATGAGCATTTACTAGGAATATAAAATAAAATACAGCAACTGTCTGGAATACAAATTAGACAGGAAAAATATAAATAACTCCGAAGGAGACTCTACTGGTTGAGGATCGTAATATAGAATGCAGCTCACCTAAGTCTCCGCATTAACCACACCTCTGCGCCCACAAGGCCGCTAGACATATACGTAGCTGCACAAAAATATGCATCAAGTATAGCATGAGTACGTAAACAACGTGTACCCAGTAAGTATCAAGCCTAATCTGAAAGAAGTAGTGACGATAGGTCGACTTTGACACTCACTAAGGGTCAATAATATTAAATATAGAAATATTAAATCAACATGATTTATAGGATTAACAATAATTTTTTTAACCAACAGAAATAATTAAATTCCTTCAAATGCGACCATTTCCAATTTATTAATTAATTTCACAGGCTGCAATAAATAGTAAAGTATCGTGTAATTATTATTATTAGCCGCGATGTTTGCCTAGGTCGTTCAACCCGATCCAGAGTGTCGTGTACACTGCCGAGGGACGTGCGGCGCGATCTATAGATGCATCCACAAAAAATGAGGACATTTTCTTATGTACCTCCGGAATGAGAATATATTTATATTTATTAAGATTTACACACCAGGATGTAGAGTTTATAACAACAGTTAAATAATTAGAGCAAAAATTCATGTATGTGAAATTTCAGTCTCTTGTTATTTCCTCTAACAATTTACAACAAAAATTCCAATATTTCAATTAACTGAAAGATGCAATTATCACAAATAATTCATGATTTGAGTCCTAAACTACCTGAACTTAGCAATATTAGTAGTTGCGCACAGACTCTCGTCACCTCATGCGTACGTAGCCCACACAATTAGCAACAATTATTAATTTAAATCACCCAGGGGTAAATTCCCTCTCACAAGGTTAGACAAGAGACTTACCTCGCTCCAAATCCATAGCCGGCTACCAAGCCTTTCAAACAACTCGACCGATGCCTAATGCTCCAAAACTCGCTTTCGCATTATTAACATTCACAAACCTTTAATCCTCTTCCGACATCGTAACATTGAGTAAAATGCTCATATGCCACCAACAAATTGATATCTACAATTACAATCCCAATTACAATCAAAATATGACTCAAATATATTTATCAATATCTATTTATGGCTCACAAGTTGGATACAAGCCTCCAGCTCAAATCGTCTAATAGGTTCACTTACTAGCACATTCAACTCCACTCTTATAATTTAATACCCATTTTAAGTCATCAATGATACTACATTAATTCTCCAACACCGCCAAATTACTATTCATCGTCTTCCTTAACTAACATTTCCAAAACATTCAATTTGGTGATTACTTAGTTGAACACTTCCAACTAAGCTAGAAAATGATTCCATAGGTTCATTGCATCCTTTAATTTCATTTCTATGTACACTATTTATCTTTCCCTCATTTTCTCAAGAACACTATTCATGCCATGAACTAGGGTTTATGAAATCAATTATCCAACCATAACAACTTGAAATAAATATTATAATTACTCTCACCGACTCATAAGAAATGAGCTTGAAACATTAGTACTACCTTCTTGAAGCTTTTCCTTAAAATTCCAATGTTTGGGAGATTTGGTGTTCTTGAAAATATTTATAGGGATTTCAAAGATTGAAAGATGTTGTTAATACTAGTGTTAATAGGATTTTATTAACTTAAAATATCCAAAAAAACTCACCTTGTATTCTTAAGTAGTCCCCAAGGTCGAATCCACCATGAAAGAACCAATCCCTAGCTCAAGAAAATTCCCAAAAATGGCTGCTGCTCGTGACTGCCTTATATGGCATAGGTGCTTCAGCGAGTTGCACATTGCGATGTGCAGGTTGTACCTCGTATTAGAAGTTTTCCCATGCTGGACATCTTTTACTAAAATGTCCATAACTGCTTGTAGAAATATCCAAATAACGAACGGTTTAAAGCGTTAGAAATTAGACTCAAATATCTTTCATTTGATAGGTTGTCCACCATATAACTCCTTATATATATATATGTATGTATATATAGGCATGCTCGTCCAAAGTTAGGTTTTGTGTGTACTCATTTGGAACTTTAGTCTATCATGTAATTTCCAACTTGACTTAGATTTAGGGCTCTCCCTGGACCCCATATCACTTATACTATGACTCGTACACTTATTAACATACGAACCTACAAGAACCTTCAAATCCCAATTCCGAGGTCGTTTACTCAAAATTTCAACCTTAATCAATTCTTCCAATTTAAAGCTTTCGAAATGAGAGTTTTTTTTCCAAATCAACTCCGAATTTCTTGAAATTAAATTTCGACCATGCTTACAAGTCATAATACCTGAAGTAAATCTGCTCAGGGCCTCAGACCACCGAACGACGCGCTAGGGCTCAAAACGACCGGTCGGGTCTTTACATTCTCTCCCACTGAAACATACGTTCGTCCTCGAACGTGTTAAGAACTGCTCTGGAGTTATCTGAAATCATTGTTTAACACATCGTGCACCTACCCGTGCTACCATAACTTATTTTAGCTTAGTAGCTCGAGCCAGTTTGAAGATTCTCCTTTTTTAGTCAAATAAGCCTTAGAGCCCAATTCCAACATCCGAAATTCTCCGCCATGCATGTTTCCATCATCCGAACACCGTGTCAATCACTACATGATGCACCAATACATGGTTTCATATCTTTGCTAAATCCACCCCATGCACCGCATAATTCACATGACCATAATAACATCCTCTGATAACAATAGCCGAAATTCCACAAATCTAATGCCCATAACACAACTCATGACACTCATCCTCACAAATCAGGCCCTCGGCCTCACTCAGTCATAAATATGTTGCAGGCGGGCAGCCCCGATCGACACTCATCCTCACAAATCAGGCCACTCAGGCATTTCAGTAAAACAGGGAATTCGGCCCAAAACATTTATACGCATCAAAATATAGAAGAGATGTGTAGAAATATATAACCAACTGTCAAATTAACAAATCATGGAGTCTCTCCTCCTGACAAGGACCATTACCTCATTTTGAACTGAATAGCGATATTTGTCCTTTAATATACTTATATAAATTTGATTGCACTGATTTCAGGTCCTATGGTCTCGTCTCACCCACTATAAGCTACACATGCAATAAGCCACCTCAAACACTGACCAAGATCTCGTATGACTCCAACAATACACCAACAGGCTACAAACTCAAATATGATGCATAAGGAAAAAATTTGGGAATCGAGCATAATTCCAGTTTTATTGCCCGAAAATGCCAAAAACGATTAACGGCCATGGCAAGGCAATGACCAATGTTCCTTAGGTTATTTTTGATGGGCTGGAAAATGTTTAGGCGATCCGGGTCTTAGCGCCCGGGCCCATGCAAATTGCGTGAGCTATAACACACGAAAATGTGAGAATCGGCTAGAATTCCATTTTTATGGCAATAAAATGCTAAAATT
The DNA here is from genome assembly GCA_000715115.1 of Nicotiana otophora. Lineage (NCBI taxonomy): Eukaryota > Viridiplantae > Streptophyta > Magnoliopsida > Solanales > Solanaceae > Nicotiana > Nicotiana otophora. Next base: position 23,212 of record AWOL01S0037791.1, on the reverse strand, counting down.
GAGGAACGATTATCGAGATGCGATGACTAATGTTACTTAGGCCGTTTTTATGGGCTGGCAAAAATTTAGGCGATCTAGGTCCGGGCTCTCAGGATCGTGCAAATGGTGTAGGCTATAACACACAAAAATTTGGGAATGAGGCAGAATTCCAATTTTATGGCACAAAAATGCAAAAAAATGAGGAACGGTCATGGCGAGGCGATGGCTAATGTTCCTTAGGTCATTGTTAATGGGTCGAAATTCTATTTTTATGGCCCTAAAATGCTAAAACTGAGGAATGGTTATGGAGATGCGATGACTAATGTTCCTTAGGCCGTTTTTTATGGCTGGCAAAATTTTAGGCGATCCGTGTCCGGGCTCCCAGGACCGTGCATATGGCGTGGGCTATAGCACAAGAAAATTTGGGAATAAGGTAGAATTCCAATTTTATGGCACAAAAATACAAAAATATGAGGAACGGTCATGGAGAGGCAATGAATAATATTCCTTAGATCATTTTTGATTGGCCGGTCCAATTTTAGGCGATTCGGGTCCGGGCTCCCATGATCGTGCACATGGCAGCGTACGAAAATTTAGGAATGAGGCAGAATTCTAATTTATGGCACAAAAATGCAAAACAATGAGGAACGGTCATGGCGAGGCGATGAGTAATGTTCCTTAGGTCATTGTTAATGGGCCGGAAAAATTTTAGGCGATCCGGGTTCGGGCTCCTAGTGTCACGACCCAAAATCCATTAAGGTCGTGATGGCACCGGGCACCACTGTCAGGCAAACCAACAATAAATACTAAATTGGGTTCTCATTTTTATTACTTTTGAAATCATTTTTCCCTTTAATATACATAGTAAAGAATGGGGATTTACAGAGTAAATAATAATACTTTTAATAAATTCAATACAGAACAACCCATAATTCTTCCAAAACCCGGTGTCACAAGTGCATGAGCATTTACTAGAAATATAAAACAAAATATAGCAACTGTCCAGAATACAAATTAGACAGGAAAAATACAAATAACTCTGAAGGAGACTTTACTGGCTGCATATCATAATATATAATGGATGTCACCTAATTCTTCGCATTAACCACACCTCTGCGCCTACAAGGCCACTAGACATATACGTACCTGGACAAAAATGTGCAGTAAGTGTAGCATGAGTACGTAAACAACGTGTACCCATTAAGTATCAAGCCTAATCTCGAAGAAGTAGTGATGATAGATCGACTTTGACTCTCACTAAGGGTCAATAATATTAAAAATAGAAATATTAAATCAACATGATTTATAGGATTAACAATAATTTTCTTTAACCAGCAGAAATAATTAAATTCGTTCAAATGCGACCATTTTCAATTTATTAATTAATTTCACAAGTTGCAATAAATAATAAAGTATCGTGTTATTATTATTATTAGGCACGATGTCTGCCGAGGTCGTTCGGCCCGATCCAGAGTGTCGTGTACACTGCCGAGGGACGTGCGGCACGATCCATAGATGCATCTATACTACCGAGGCGTTCGGCCCGCTCCACAAGAAAGGAGGAAATTTTCTTATATATCTCTGGAATTACAAGTTGCACATGGCGTGAGCTATAGCTTACGAAAATTTTAGAATTGGTTGGAATTCTAGTTTTATGGCCCTAAAATGCTAAAACATGAGGAACAGTCATATTGAGGCGATGACTAATGTTTCTTAGGTCAGTTTTGATGGTTATGAAAAATGTCAGGCGATTCGGATTCGGGCGCCCATGCCCGTGCATATGCCGTTGGGTATAGCACATGAAAATTTAGGAATCACGTAGAATTCTAATTTTATGGCCCGAAAATACAATAAAACTAGGATTGATGATGATAAGGCGATGACTAATTTTCCTTATGTCGTTTGTGATGGGTTGGCAAAATTTTATGCGATTCGGGTCCCGGCGTCAGGCCCGTCTAGATGGCGTGGGCTATAACACACAAAAATCAAGAATCAGCTGGAATTCCAGTTTTATAGCCCTAAAATGCTAAAAATATGAGAAACGGTTATGGAGAGGTGATGACTAATGTTCCTTAGGCCGTTTTGGATGGGTTGGCAAGATTTAATATGATCAAAGTCGGGGCGCACGGGCCCACGCAGATGGAATTGGCTATAAAACACGAAAACGATCAGGCGAAAATCCAGTTTTATGGCCCTACATCGCCAAAAAACAGAAACGGTCATGGATATGGATGATTAATGTTCCTTAGGTCATCGTTTTATGGGTCGACTAAATTTTAGGTGATCCGGGTCCTTGCGCCCGGGCTCGTGCGGATGGCATGGAACACAACAAACAAAAATCTGGGAATCGAGCATAATTCCAGTTTTATGGCCCGAAAATTCTAAACAACGAGTAACGGTCATGGCAAGGAAATGACCAATGTTCCTTAGGTCATTTGATGGACCGACAATTTTTTAGGATATCCGGGTTCTAGTGCCCGGGCCCATGCAGATGGTGTGGGCTATAACACATGAAAATCTGAGAATCGGTTGGAATTCTATTTTAATGGCCCTAAAATGCTAAAATTAAGGAACACTTATGGATATGCGATGACTAATGTTCCTTAGGACGCTTTTTATGGGCTGGCAAAAATTTAGGCGATCTGGGTCCAGGCTAGCGTTGGCTATAACACATAAAAATGTGAGAATGAGGCGAATGTCCAGTTTTATGGCCCTAAATCGCCAAAAAAGAGGAATGATCATGACCAGGCGATGACTAATGTTACTTAGGTCATTTTTGTTGGGTGTTTAAAATTTTAAAAGAAGCTGGTCTGGGCGCCCGGGCCCACCTAGATGGTGTAGGCTATAACACACAAATATTTGGGAATTGGGCAAAATTCTTGGTTTTTGGCCCTAAAACGCCAAAACAATGAGGAACGGTCATGTCGAGGCGATGAATAATGTTCCGTAAGTCATTTTTGATGGGATGGAAATTTTTTAGGCATTCCGTGTTCGGTTTATAGGCCCACGCAGATGGCATTGGCTATAACATACACAAATCTGGCAATCACACAAAATTCTAGTTTGATGGCCCTAAATCGCCAAAACATGAGGAACGGTCATGGTTATGCGATGATTAATGTTCATTATGTAATTTTCGATGGGTAGGTAAAGTTTTAAGCGATTCGGGTCCGGCGCCCAGGCCCGTGCAAATGACGTGGTCTATAGCACACGAAAATTTAGGAATCAGGCAGAATTCCAATTTTATGGCCCAAAAATGCAAAAAAATGAGAAATGGTCATGGCAAGGCGATGACTAATGTTCCTTAGGTCATTTGTGATTGACCGGCAAAATTTTGGGCGATCTGGGTCCGGGTGCCTAGGCCCACGCAGATGGCGTGGGCTATAGCTCATGAAAATCTTATAATCAGATGAAATTTCAGTTTTATGGCCCTAAAATGCTAAAACATGAGGAACGAACATAGTGAGGTGATGACTAATGTTCCTTAGGTCGCTTTTGATGGGTCTGTAAAATTTCAGGTTGTCACGACCCAAAAATCCATCAAAGGTCGTGTTGGCGTCGGACACTGCTGTCAAGCAAGCCAACAATACATACTTCACTTAATTACCCATTTTAGTGTTTTTTTAAATCAAAATTTCTTTAATGAAATAGTAAAGATAGAACTCATAGAGTAAATGATAATATGTTTAGCAACTAAATTTCTAAACAATTCGTAATCATTCCCAAAACCCGGTGTCATAAGTGCATGAGCATTTACTAGAAAATTAAAATAAAATATAGCATCTGTCCAGAATACAAATTATACAGGAAGAAAAATATAATAACTCTGAAGGAGACTCTGTTGGCTGCGGATCGTAATATAGAATGCAGCTCACCTAAGTCCCCGTATTTTAACCACACCCCTGCGTCCACAAGGCCACTAGACATATCTGTGTCTGCACATTAAAAATGTGTAGCAAATGTAGCATGAGTACGTCAACAACGCGTACCCAGTAAGTATCAAGCCTAATCTCGAAGAGGTAGAGACAAGATGACCGACTTTGACACTCACTAAGAGTCAATAATAATAAATGAAATAAAAATAGCAATATCTAGATCAACATGATATATAGAATTTATAGTAATTTTCTTTAATAAGCAGAAATAATTAAATTCCTTCAATTCCAATAAATTTCTAATTTACCAATTAGTCTCATATACAGGAATAACAATAATTTCCTTAACAAGCAGAGATAATTAATTCTTTCAATTCCAATAATTTTCAATTTATCAATTAGCTTCACAAGCTGCAATAAACTATCAAAGTATCGTATAATTATTATTATTAGGCACGATTTCTGCCGAGGTAGTACGGCCCGATCCAGAGTGTCGTGTACACTGCCGAGGGACATGCGACACGATCCATAGATGTATCTATCCTACCTAGGCATTCGGCCCGCTCCACAAGAAAGGAGGATATTTTCTTATGTACCTCCGGAATGAGAGTATGTTTATTATAAGATAAATTCGAGAGGATGAACAATTTCTTTTACTAATTAATTAATTTAAACAGAAATTAAGCATATGAGATTTCCATCTTTTACTATCTCTCACTAACAATTTACAATATATATCAAATAGTTTAATTAAATAACAGATACAATTTACACAAGTAATTCATTCTTTGAGTCACCGAGGAAGTATGGTGGTTGACGAGCTTCTGGACTGGGTGGTTCGTGCCAAGATTTGTCTATATGGAGCTCTTCTTTTGTGATCGTTGTGTGTAAATAGGGGGAAGAGTTACCCCAAGGAAGAATCGAAGAGTATGTGAAGAAATGGGTCAGCTCAGTAATGTTGAATCAGCATAGCAAAAGAAACAATTGGCCTTGGGAGATATAATTCTCCACCTGTGTTTGTGGCAAGCCTATGAAGAGGACAGACCAACCTATGCAACACCACCTACTTGGGCTTAGTCTTCTTAAATGCTTTGAAATAGGTTTTCCCAGACTCTCTGTAATATGTGCCGCACAGAGTTTGAACGGTTGTGTAAGGACACCACGACGATGTCAGAATATGCCAGTAGGTTCAGTGAGTTAGCCCGTCATACTCCTACTTTGGTTCCTACAGCCAGAGAGCGAGTCCACAGATTCATTAAAGGACTCAATTATGATCATAAAATTCTATATGACTCGGAAACTATATGTTGATACTTCATTTCAGCAAATGGTGAAAATTGCCAAGATGTTAGAACGTGTTTGAGGTGAGGAAAAGGAAACTAAGGAGACCAAGAGGTCTCGAGGTTCTATAGAATTCACTGAATTCTAATCTACAACTATGGACTATTATGGCGGAGGATCGGGCAGTCGGCCAGCCCAGACTGCATTTCAGAATACTCGTAGTGCTCCAGTTAATCAGGGCGCTCGTGTGGGGGCAGGCATCTTTTAATGCACCACTGGCATGGGATTCCTACAATGGTTATTCCAGTTATCCTTCACAGACTCAGTATGAGAAGCCAAACCGCAGATGGGTTGTTATGAGTGTGGTGATACTAGGCATATCATGAGAAATTATCCCAGACTTGGGAGAAACCTTTCATTAGAACACTCAGGCCACGGACTCTATTATTGTTACTACTCTACCTACACTACCAGTGAGGGGTGGAGGACAGGTGGGTAGAAGGCTCCTAAGAGGTGGAGGTCCGACCCATTGATATATTTTCTATGGTATGGCTGAGGTCACTATACCAGATGCTGTTGTTACAAGTATGATCTCGAGTTTTTATAAAGTAACAATTTCCTTAACTTGATTTGGTTGTTAGTATCGAGGCAAGTCCTCCTAATATGCTCCGCTCATGAGTGAGTTTCATAATCCTGAAATCTACTTATGTGAATACTCATATTGGGAGATTATATGGAGATAGCTATGTCTATCATTATGTGTTGGTCACTAAAAATAGTTGTGAGGCTAAAAGTGACTATTGTTAATCTTTTCGGTGAGTTTGATGTAATTTTCGGATAATTGATCTCAATTGTGGATTATATGCCCTACCGGTATGAGGGTTCATTATGTGTTGTGATTTTGTTTCACGAAAATTATTTAAAAGAAGAATATTTCGACTGAATATTTCGACTGACATGATGTGCATATTACTTGTGATTCAGAACTAAGGACGAGATCCTAGAATTTTAATATGATTTGATATGTTTAAACCGGGCTACAAGCTGCGGTGGAAGTTATATAAGGACGAGATCCTTGTGATGAAAATTTATATGTTTAAATTATCCATTGTGAAATTAAATTTGTACTATATTACTTATATGGAATCATGCATGTTAGGCTTATTTGAAAATTCTTGTATGAATTTCTCTCTTTGCATAATTTGCCAAATTCTTGTTGTAATTATTGAGTTTTAGCCTACGAGATGAATGCCCAGGTGACGTTAAATATGACTCTTTAATTTGGGTAAATAATTATGAGGTCTTCATGCCTCGTGTCTCGTTGTTAGTAAAGTGGAGGTTTGAAACGAGATTTTGTTAACATGAGGTTAATTGGCAATGTTGTAATCGATTATAAACAACTATTAAGACCAGAGATATGGTTATGGGCATACATAGGATGTGCTTCATGTCCAGATATCATTAGGATAATGCAGTGCTTGTAATGTTGAGATTATTGTTATTGATATATACATTGTGGTGCTTTGTTGGGTTGTGGATGTGTTGTTAGGAGTTGTTTTAATGTTACTCTGGCAAGTGGATAGGCCCAATTACAGGGGAGACTCTGCCGAAATTTCTGAAAAATTTGGGAGTTAGTAAAATTTGGGGGATTGACACGTGCGAAGAAGAGATAAGTTATGTTATGTGTTTGAGGGCGGACTCTACTTCTCATTCAAGGGCGAATGATCCTAAATGGGGGAGAATGTAACACCCCATAAAATTTTGAAGTACTTCAGACCTATTAAGAAAGTTGATGTGTGCGTAGGCACGAGTTGCTATAGCCAGTTGAGACTAATTCCGTGTGTTGATGTTAAAATCAGACTTTTTGAAAATGTTTGGAGTGTGAGAAATTTGGTCTTAATGTTTACAAATATGGATAAAAAAATAATCTCAATTGAGATGGTGTAGTCAGACTTATGTTGAATGCGGTAACGTGGGATCAACAGCGAGTATATGTGTAAAAGTAAAATCATCAACTTGGTAACCTTAGGATAATTCTTAGCACGTTCAAGGACGAACGTTTGTTTAAGAGGTGGAGAATGTAATGACTCAACTTGTCGTTTTAAGAATTAGCGTCCCGTTCAGCGGCTTAAGACCTCGGGCAGCATCGTAATGTGTATTATGACTTGCGCACACGATCGAGTTTGGTTTTCGGATGATTCGAGATTTAATTGAAAGAACAATATATTCTTGTTTTGGAAGCTTAAATGAAACGAGTTGGCCAGAGTTTGACTTTTAAGCAAGCGACCCTGGAATGGAACTTTGATGGTTCCAACAGCTTCGTATGGTGATTTCAGACTTAGGCGTGTGTCCGAAATTGGAGTTGGAAGTCCATAGAACAATTCAGGGCATTTTGGCGAAATAAGAAAGTTGATGTGTGCTAATTATATTATTTTGTGTGCAACCGAGAACTATTAATATTATGGATATCAATTGGATATGATATTAAGTGTACGCGGCATATTATAAGTGATGTGGGGTCTAGGGAGAGGCCTAAGCCTAAGTCAAGTTGAAAATTTCATGATAGACTAAAATTCCAAATGAGTACGCACAAGACCAAACTTTGGACGAACATATATATATATATATATATATATATATATAAGGAGTTGTGTGATATACAACCTTTCAAATAAAATATCTTCGAGTCTAGTTTCTAATGCTTCAAACCGTTCATCATTTGGACACTCCTACAAGAAGTTATGACCAAATTACCAAACGCTGGTCGAATTTTACACTACCGCGGCGCCCAATGCCCATATGGAAAATTACACAATGTTTCGAAATGTCATTTCTAGACACTATTTACACAGCCGCCCCACGCCCCGCGGCGCCCCATGCGCAGTGGCTGTACAAAATCTGAGTTTTCATAACCCGACCCCCATTATTTAACTCGTTTAGGGTTCATATTTTTTGGGTATTTTTTGGTATTTTAGAGAGAGGAGAGAGCGATTCTAGAGAGAGGAAAGGAAGGACTAAGGATTTCACTACTCTACCTTGAATCAAACCTTGAAATCGCATCAAATGTTTACTAGAGCTTCAAAGAGGTAAGAATTTATTTCCCCAATTCTTCAATTTCGAAATCTAACTAGAAAGATGATTCTTGGATGTGAGAGTATTAGTTATACATACTTGTACCAATAAGGTTGTGGGAAGATTGTTGAGTTCAAATGGGTAAAATTTGGGTTGAAAATGGTAGAAATCTTCAAAGACTTTAATTGAAGATTTGAAAGGCAATCCGATGTTGGAATTTGATAATTTGTATATGGTTGGACTCATATCGGAACGGGTGTTCAGATTTTGTTAGTTTTTCTGGGATTCGAAACGTGGGTCCCACTGTCAATTTTTAAAATGAATTTTGGATTTTAATCCGAAAAATTAGTAATTTCATATGGAATTAATTCCTACGATTTGTATTGAGTATATTGAAATATTTGTGACTAGATTTGAAGCTTCCGGACACAAATTCACGAAGTAAAGGCTTATTGGAATCTTGAAATTGGTTGCAAAGCGAGGTAAGTGTCTTGTCTAACTTTGTGTGGGGGAAACCACCCCTTAGGATTTGAGATGAATGTGTCATTCGTGTTATGTGAAGGTCGTGTACACGAGGTGATGAGTGGGTGCACGACCTATATGTGGTGTTTGACCAGTTTGGACCGTTAGGCTCCTTATATACAATTGTTTGTAAATATCGTGTCATGATTATATCTGTTTTTGTTAGAATTATTTGTACGTGCTTTACTTGAAATTGTTAGCACATATTCCATCCTTGTTGTCAAGTTCACCCTTATATGCTAATTGTTGATTGTAGCCACTTGTTGAATTACTGCTTTGTATGCTACATGCCTTAATTGTTAATTGATGCTCATAAACTGTGCCTTGATTGTGGATTGTTATTACCTCGCTATTTGACTTCATGAGCTATCGTGTAGCCTTTTCATTAATTGTGACTTGTTTGTGTAGACTCATTCTTCCTTTTGACTTTATGGTACACCGTAGTTGGTTGTAAATTGATTGTTTAATTTGTGTTGTTGTAGGAGCGGGTTGCACGCCGCAACAGAATTTATTTTAATTCTATATTGTTGAAGCGGGTTATGCACCACAACGAAAATTATTTGATAATTTATATTGTTGGATCGGGTTGCACGCCACAATGAAATTTATTTTAAGTTTATATTGTTGGAGCGGGTTGCACGCCGCAACGAAATTAAATAAAAATGAATATATTGGAGGATCAGGTTGCACGCCACAACAGAATTTAATATGAATAAATTGGAGAATTGGGTTGCACGCCACTACGGAATTTAATATGAATATATTGGAGGATCGGGTTGCACGCCGCAATGGAATTTAATATGAATATATTGGAGGATCGGGTTGCACGCCGCAATGGATATCCAAATATGAAAGTATTGTGTTATTAAGGTTAATTCCAATTATGATTCTCATGATGCATTTTATGTTAGGACAGTTATTGTGATTTTTTAAATCACTTCATTATATTTTGAACATAGTTAATTAATCGTCAATATATTCAAAATGGAACAATATGGACTTCTTGGGTGAATCATGCCTCATATGTGATATGATAAGTTGCTGAAAACTTAGCAGATTTAAATGAAACTTTTTTCAAGTTGTTCTACTTATGTGTCTTTCAAAAATAAACTCATATCTTATTCAGAGATTTACTAATTTAAATGGTGATTATATTTTTACTCTAATTGATATCTAATTTACTCATTATCTTATTGTCGAGTAATTTACACGAAAATTGTTATTTCATATTACTTTAATAAATCCCATATTTATCTCGTTAAGATTTGATTGAATGTCTTATTTGTATAAATACAATATTGTATCGGCGATCATATATTTCTAAACTAAATTCAACTAATATTCTATTTGTACAACCTATCCACTATTTTACTTTATTTAAATTCTAAATTGGCTTAATAACTCATTTGACACTTTACTATGTTCAAGTTGGAATTGTGTTTAATTGTGTTTAAATTATTCATCAATTCATGGTAAGGACGAGAGTAAAAGCACGATGGGTGATGCCGTGTCATTTTTATATTATAGTTGTACTCTGACTGTGTTGTTTCTTAATTGCTTGATTGTTTGCTCGATGCCATCCATGTTATCATTGTTGAATTGAGTTGGAAATTTTTCTGTTATTGGCCTTATATTGATATTGTTTCCTTGTTAGCTTTATGTAACATATTGTATAGGTTATATGTCTGGTAGGTGTCTTGACCTGGTCTCGTCACTACTCTACCGAGGTTAGGCTTGATACTTACTAGGTACCGTTGTGGTATACTCTTGCTACGTTTTTGCACATCCTTTTGTGCAGATCCAGGTACCTCAGTGTTGTTGATAATATTACTAATTGATCAGACATTGCTGTGGAGACTTAAGGTATACATGTTGTCGCGTTCGCATGCCTCAGAGTCACCTTCTCATATCTTCCTGCACTATTGATTCTATTCTTGAACAGTTGTATTTAGAGATTTTCTAGTGAACTCTGCAGAGCTTCTGACTTGTATTACCGGTTTTGGGATTGTAGGAAAGTTTCTATTTCATATGTATTCTAGATATTTGGTTGATTTATTATCATTTCAACTGAATTGTTTAAAATGACTAATATTATTCGAATGTTGGCTTGTCTAGCAAATGTAATATTAGGCGCCATCACGGTCTCGAAGGTGGGAATTTTGGATCGTGACAATTAATCATCGCTTCGCCATGACCAATCCTCATTTGTTTGGCATTTTAGGGCCAAAAAATAGGAATTCCGCCCGATTTCCAGATTTTTGTGTACTATAGCCCTAACGAGCGTCTGGAGTGTATATAGTTTAAACTCGTACTGTGTTAAATAATAGTATAGAAAGATATCGAACCCAAAGAGATTGGTTTACCTATTCTACAGACGTTTCTTGTTTTAATTACTATTTGAGAAAATCAGAAAGAGTTGATGTCACGACCCGAAATTCCCACCTTCGGGACCGTGATGGCGCCTAACATTTTACTTGCTAGGCAAGCCAACGTTAGAATAATAGTATCCATTTTTAAACAATTTTTAAATTTATTAATAACAAAGAAACAAATGCGGAAATAAAGTCTCAATTAGAGTGAATGATCCATTGTAATGACTCAACTGGTCATTTGAACTTTCAGAACCCCGTTCATAAAAAATAAAACTCCCCGTATGTGCTTTTATTGATTTATGAATTGCGGGGATGGTTGGTTCGGGATTTGGAAGTGTTCTGGTTGAAATCGGAACACTTGGTTCCTTACGTTGGCCTTAAAGGTCAAGTTTGACTCCTGACACCATTTTGAGAAAACGACCACGAAATCGAGATTTGACGGTTCCAATAGGTTTGTATGACGATTTCGGACTTGGGCGTATGTTCGAATCGGGTTTGGGATAACCCGGGAGCGTTTTGGCGCTTAATAGTAAAAATTAACTATTTGAAAGTTTAAGTTCTTTAAATTTGTTTTGGAGTAGGTTTTGGAGTAATTGAAGTCCGTTTGGAATTCCGAGTTTTGGAATAGTTTCGTATAGTGATTTAAGACTAGCACACAAAATTTCGTGTCATTCCTAGTAGTTTAAGTACGTTTCGGCGCATTGGAAGTAAATTGAAGAACTTGAAGTTCTTAAGTTTGATTCAATTTGGTTTGGGATATGATTCTTAGTTTTGATGTTGTTTTACACGTTCCGAGAGTTCGAGCGAGTCCATTTTATGATTTTAAACTAGTTGGTATGTTCGGACGGGCCCCCCGGGGGCCCCGAGTGTTAACCGGATGAGGCTCGGACCAATTTTGGAATTTAGAGCCAAAGCTGAAGCTCCCAGCTACTGTCAAAATCGCACCTGCGCTTGGCCAGCCGCAGGTGCGACACTCACAGGTGCGGCACTAGCTCGCAGAAGCGGACAGTTCCGCAACTGCAAAGGGTTGGGTGCAGAAGCGGACGCGCAGGTGCGGAGCCAGTCCAAGAGGACAAATCTCGCACCTGCGAGGCTCTTTCCGCAGATGCGGAACCGTATATGCGGCTAAGCCTCCGCAGGTGCGGAAATCACTGTTGGACAGAACCTTAAAATGGACGAAGCTCAGTTCATTTTTGTCCGGGTTTCTTCCATGTTTGTGCGAATTTGGAGCTTTTTGAGAAAGGGATTTCAACTAGCAATTTGAAGGTAATTTAATTCTACACACCCTGAGTTAAATACAAAGATTATGGGTAGATTATAACTAGTGAATCTTAGAAATCAAAGGTTTAGATAAAAAACCTAGATTTTTATAAAACGCGATTTTAACCACAAAAATATTTATGGAATTGGATAGAAATTATATATTTGAGTTCTTGAGATTATGGGTAACATTTTCATCCAAAACTTTTTGGAATCTGGGCACGTGGGCCCGGGGTACAATTTAGGAATTTTACCATTTTGGGTTGGGTAATTAATTTAATAGCCTAAATTCGAATTATTGAACATGTATTAATTATCTTGTATAATATCTGGATAGTTTCGGATTGGTTTGCATTGAATTTTGTAATTTAATAGCCTAAATTCGTAGCAACTATTAATGTTAAAGTCCGGGTAGTTTAGGACTCAAATCATGAATTACTTGTGTAAATTGTATTCTTTACTTAATTAAATTATTTGATATATATATATATATATATATATATATATATATATATATATTGTGAATTGCTAGGGAAGATATTAAAAGATGAAAATCTCTTATACTAAAATGTTTATGTTAAAATTAATTAATTGTTAAAAGAAATTATTTGTCCTCTCGAATTGATCTCATAATAAATAAACTCTCCTTCTTGAGGTACATAAGAAATTGTCCTCCTTTCTTGTGAAGCAGGACGAACGGCTCGGCAGGATAGATGCTTCTATGGATCGCGCCGCACGTCCCTCGGCAGTGTACACGACACTCTGGAACGGATCGTACGACCTCGACAGAAATCGTGTCTAATAATAATAATAATTATACGATACCTGGCTATTTTAATTGCAGCTTGTGAATTTAATTAATAGATTGGGAATTGTTGCATTTGAAGGATTTTATTATTTCTTCAAATTGAATAAACTTATTGTTAACTCTGTGAATCATGCTGATTTAAATAAATCTATTTTATTCTTTTTATTATTGTTGACCCTTAGTGAGTGTCAAAGTCGACCATCTCGTCTCTACCTCTTTGAGATTAGGCTTGATACTTACCGGGTACACGCTGTTTACGTACTCAAACTACATTTCCTGCACTTTTTGCACGCACCCACGATTTCCAGAGGCTTAGTGATGAGCTGCCCTTCTGAGGCATTCTGCAACTACCAATGCCTCTTCCTGGAGACTTTGTTCTGTCTATTTTATTTCAGACAATATTTGAAATTTTTGTATAATCTACTAGATGCTCATACACTTGTGACACCAGGTCTTGGCACACAGATTGGTAGAATTTGGATTCGTATTATTTTTCTTGGATTTAAATTAATCGGTATCTTTTCTAATTATTTTAATATTGCTAGTAAAATTATAATTTTTCTTAGAAAATTATTCTGAAAATAATTGATATATGTTTACTTTATTAGTTGGCTTTCCTAACCGTTGTGTTGGGCGCCATCACGACCTATAGGCAAAATTTGGGTTGTGACAATATGGTATCAGAGCACTAGGTTTATGTAGGTCTCACAAGTTATGAGCATGCCTAATAGAGTCTTGCGGATTAGTACGGAGACGTCTGTACTTATCTTCGAGAGGCTATAGTGTGTTAGGAAACTACCTTTCTTTATCTTCCATCATGCAATTGATGTGGTACTAAATATCTTTCTCTTACTCTCTCACGGATGGTGAGAACGCGCTTGAATGAGGCTACAGACCAGGGAGGAGCTACTACCCCAGCTGCTAGAGGCCGAGGGAGGACTCCAGCTCGTGGTAGGGGGCGAGAACATCCCAGGACTGTTCCAGTTATGCCGCCAGTGGGTCCAACAGAGAATCCCATTATTGAGGAATAGGTTGAGGTACCTGTGGCAGAGCCAGCTCCGGTGGATTTCATATCTGCACCGGGATTCCAGGATGTCATGGGTCGTATGTTGCGGTTCATGGATACTATGACTCAGGACGGTTTATTTCCGACAGACCCAGCCACATCTCAGGCGGGCGGGGGAGCACAGACCTCTACCGCACAGGCTCATGGACAGAAAGTTGCTGTATATTAGACCCAGGGTTCACTACCTGTGGGTAGAGCCCAGCCAGTGGCAGCAGCTATTCCTAAGCCCAGGCCAGTTGCAACCGCCGATCCACAAAAACTATTGGACAGATGGACTAGACTACATCCTCCTATCTTTGGGGATGAGCTACATGAGGATACCCATGACTTCATTGATCGGTGCAGGGATAGACTGTACAACATGAGGATATTGGAGTCTCATGGGGTTGACTTTGCTACTTTTCAGCTAGAGGGCAGAGCCCGTAGATGGTGGAAGTCTTCTCTCTTGGCAGACCAACAGATTCTTCTCCCATGACTTGGGACAGGTTCACCCGTATTTTCCTGAACAAGTATATTCCACCTTCCCATAGGGAAGAGTTGAGGTTTCAGTTTGAGCAGCTCCAGCAAGGTCAGATGTCAGTGACCGATTATGAGGCGAGGTTTTCTAAGTTATCTCGCCATGCACTTATGATACTCCCTACTGAGGCGGAGAGAGTGTGGAGGTTTGTTGCGGGTTTACATACTGGCATTCAGGCCACTATGGCTTGAGAGGTTGAGATAGGTACTTCTTATGAGCTAGTCGCGGAGATAGCCCGGAGGATTGAGGGTGTGCGTCAGCGGAGCCGAGAGCAGGTTATGAGAGATAAGCGGCTTAGGTATTCTGGAGAGTTAAGAGGTGCTCCGTCTGGGGGTAGAGGTCAGCTCGTGAGAGCACCGTCCAGCAGGCCCCCATATCCAGCACCACCGCCTCCTCGAGGTGCTCCAGTGCAACCTTATTTCAGTGATATACCAGAGAGTTCCTATCACCCATTGGCTATTTAGGGTTCTTCCAGTGGGTATTCAGGTCCCCAGGGCCAGGCTCCTAGTCAGTAGCCCATCGTACCGAAGAGTTGTTACGAGTGCGGGGATCCCAGTCACATACGGAGATTCTGCCCCAGGCTTCGGGGTAGACTAGTGCAACAGGGTCAGCAGCTTATGATTACCGCACTAGTTGCCCCACCAGTCGTCCGACCACCAAGAGGTAGAGGACAGGTGGGTAGGGGCCATCCTAGAGGTGGAGGCCAGCCAGCTGGCGCTCCAGCTCAGTTCTATGCTTTTTCGGCCAGACCAGATACAGAGGCCTCAAATGCCGTTATTACAGGTATTATTTCTGTTTGCGGCAAATATGACTCAATATTATTTAATCCAGGATCTACGTATTCATATGTGTCATCTTTATTTGCTCAATTCCTGGGTGTTTCTCNCTGCTGTATATCAGACCCAGGGTGCACTACCCGTGGGTGGAGCCCAGCCAGTGGCAATAGCTACACCTGAGCCCAGGCTAGTTGTAGCCGCTGATCTACAAAAACTATTTGACAGGTGGACTAGACTACATCCTCCTGTCTTTGGGGGTGAGCAGCATGAGGATCCCCAGGATTTCATCGATTGGTGCAAGCATAGACTGTACAACATGAGGATGTTGGAGTCTCATGGGGTAGACTTTGCTACTTTTTAGCTAGAGGGCAGAGCCCGTAGATGGTAGCAGTCTTATGTTCTTGGCAGACCAACAAATTCTCCTCCCATGACATGGGATAGGTTCACCTGTATTTCCATGGACATGTATATTCCGCCCTCTTAGAGGGAAGAGTTGAGGTTTCAGTTTGAGCAGCTCCACCAGGGTCTAGTGACCGATTATGAGGCGAGGTTCTCCGAGTTATCTCGCCATGCACTTATGATACTCCCTAATGAGGCAAAGAGAGTGCATAGGTTTGTTGTGAGTTTACATACTGGCATTCAGGCCACTATGACTCGAGAGGTTGAGATAGGTACTTCTTATGAGCTAGTCGCGGAGATAGCCCGGAGGATTGAGGGTGTGCGTCAGCGGAGCCGAGAGCAGGTTATGAGAGATAAGCGGCTTAGGTATTCTGGAGAGTTAAGAGGTGCTCCGTCTGGGGGTAGAGGTCAGCTCGTGAGAGCACCGTCCAGCAGGCCCCCATATCCAGCACCACCGCCTCCTCGAGGTGCTCCAGTGCAACCTTATTTCAGTGATATACCAGAGAGTTCCTATCACCCATTGGCTATTTAGGGTTCTTCCAGTGGGTATTCAGGTCCCCAGGGCCAGGCTCCTAGTCAGTAGCCCATCGTACCGAAGAGTTGTTACGAGTGCGGGGATCCCAGTCACATACGGAGATTCTGCCCCAGGCTTCGGGGTAGACTAGTGCAACAGGGTCAGCAGCTTATGATTACCGCACTAGTTGCCCCACCAGTCGTCCGACCACCAAGAGGTAGAGGACAGGTGGGTAGGGGCCATCCTAGAGGTGGAGGCCAGCCAGCTGGCGCTCCAGCTCAGTTCTATGCTTTTTCGGCCAGACCAGATACAGAGGCCTCAAATGCCGTTATTACAGGTATTATTTCTGTTTGCGGCAAATATGACTCAATATTATTTAATCCAGGATCTACGTATTCATATGTGTCATCTTTATTTGCTCAATTCCTGGGTGTTTCTCGTGAGTCCTTGAGTACTCCTATTTATGTGTCCACTCTTGTGGGCAATTCTATTGTGAACCGGATCTACCGGTCCTATATTATTACATTCTGTGGTTATGAAACTAGAGAAGATCTCCTATTGCTTGATATGACCGACTTTGAAATTATTCAGGGCATGGACTGGTTATCTCCATATCATGCTATTCTAGATTGTCATGACAAGACTGTCACCTTGGCTATTCTAGCGTTGCCTAGGCTGGAGTGAAAGGGTTCATCTGTTAGTGCATTTAATTAGGTTATTTCTTTTATGAAGGCTCAACACATGATTGGGAAGGGTTGTTTAGCTTATCTAGCTTATGTTCGGGATACTACTGCAGAGACTCCGACTATTGATTCAGTGCATGTAGTTTGGGAGTTCTCCGATGTATTTCCTTCAGATCTTCCAGGTATACCACCTGATCGTGATATTAATTTTTGTATTGACCTGGCTCCAGATACCCAACCTATATCCATCCCACCGTATCGTATGGCTCCGAAAGAATTGAAAGAATTGAAAGAACGGCTTGAAGAGTTACTAGCCAAAGGGTTCGTCAGACCGAGTGTATCGCCTTGGGGTGCACCAGTAATATTTGTGAAGAAGAAGTATGGAACAATGTGAATGTGTATTGATTATCGTCAATTGAACAAAGTCACTATTAAGAACAAGTACTCTTTGCCGCGTATTTATGATCTATTTGACCAGTTGCAGGGTGCTAGGGTGTTCTCCAAGATCGACTTGAGGTCGAGGTATCATCATTTAAAGATTCGGGATTCAGATTTTCCGAAGACTGCTTTCCGGACTAGATATGGTCATGATGAGTTTATGGTGATGTCCTTCGGTTTAAGTAACGCCCCGGCAGGGTTTATGGATCTAATGAACAGGGTATTTAGGCCATATATTGATTCGTTTGTCATTGTTTTCATTGATGACATTTTGATTTACTCGCATAGTAAGGAGGAGCACGAGCAGCATATGAGAGTGGTGCTTCAGACGTTGCGGGAACAAAATTTATATGCTAAGTTCTCCAAATATAACTTCTGGCTAGAGTCTGTAGCATTTTTGGGCCATATTGTATCGGGCGAGGGTATTAAGGTTGATCCCAAAAAGATTGAGGCAGTTCAGAATTGGCATCGTCCCACTTCGGTGACTAAGATCAGGAGTTTCCTAGGTTTAGCAGATTATTATCGTTGGTTCGTGGAGGGTTTTTCATCTATTGCAGCACCTTTGACCAAATTAACCCAGAAGGGTGCTCCGTTCCGATGGTCCGATGATCGTGAGGTGAGCTTTCAGAAGCTCATGACAGCATTGACTACCGCACCAGTGTTAGTGTTACCTTCTGGTTTGGGGATGTATACAGTGTATTGCGACGCTTCGCGCGTTGGTTTTGGTTTTGTATTGATGCAGGAGAGGCGAGTTATTGCATATGCTTCACGTCAGCTAAAGCCCTACTAGAAGAATTATCTGATGCATGATTTGGATTTAGCTGCGATTGTTCACGCTCTTAATATTTGGAGGCATTATCTTTATGTGGTGTCTTGTGAGTTTTACACTGATTATCGTAGTTTGCAGCATTTGTTCAAGTAGAGGGATCTAAATTTGAGGCAGCGCAGATGGCTTGAGTTATTAAAATATTATGATATTATTATCCTGTACCATACGAGCAAAGCAAATGTGGTTGCAGACTCTTTGAGTAGAAAGGCGGAGAGTATGGGTAGTTTGGCTTCCATTTCAGTAGAGGAGAGGCCATTAGCTTTGGATATTCAGTCCTTGGCTAGCAGACTTGCGAGGCTGGATATTTCAGAGCCCAGTCGAGTTCTTGCATGTGTTGTTTCTTGTTCCTCACTATTTGAGCAGATCATGGTTCGTCAGTATGATGATCCACACTTAATGGTTCTTCGAGAAACGGTACTATAGGGTGGTGCTAAGGAAGTTACTATTGGCGAGGATGGTGTTCTGCGACTCCAGGATCATCTATGTGTTCCTAATGTGGATGAACTGAGGAAAACGATCCTGGAGGAGGCATACACTTCTCGGTATTCTATTCATCCAGATGCTACGAAGATGTATCGTGACTTGAGACAGCATTATTGGTGGCGGCAAATGAAAAAGGATATAGTTGAGTATGTAGCTAGGTGTCTAAATTGCCAGCAAGTTAAATATGAGCATCAGAGGCCAGGTGGCCTACTTCAACAGATGACCATACCGGAATGGAATTGGTAACGCATTACTATGAACTTTGTAGTTGGTCTACCGCGGACCTTGCGGAAGTTTGATGCAGTTTGGGTCATTGTCGACAGGTTGACCAAGTCGACACACTTTATTCCGGTTGTGACTATGCATACTTCAGAGAGGTTAGCCCAGATTTATATTCAGGAGATAGTTCGGTTGCATGGTGTTCCAATTTACATTATATCAGATAGAGTCCCTCAGTTTACTTCACATTTCTGGGGAGCAGTACAGAGTGAATTGGGGACCCGTGTAGAGCTCAGCACAGCCTTTCATCCGCAGACCGACGGGCAATCAGAACGGATAATTCAGATTTTGGAGGATATGCTTAGGGCATGTGTGATTGACTTTGGAGGTCAGTGGGATCATTTCTTGCCTTTGGCTGAGTTTGCTTATAACAACAGTTACCAATCCAGCATTGAGATGGCTCCATTTGAGGCTTGATATGGTCGGCGATGTCGTTCGCCCATCGGATGGTTTGAGCCCGGTGAGGCTAAGTTATATGGTACTAATTTGGTGAAGGATGACTTGGAAAAGGTAAAGTTGATTCAGGAGCGACTTCGTACAACACAGTCCATACGTAAGAGTTACGCAGATCAGAAAGTGCGTGATTTATCATTTATGGTGTGTGAAAAATTTCTCTTGAAGGTTTCGCCGATGAAGGGAATCATGAGATTTGGGAAGAAGGGCAAGTTGAGCCCAAGGTTTATAGGCCCATTTGAAGTGCTGAAATGAGTTGGGGAGGTTGCTTATGAGCTTGCATTGCCTCCCATTCTATTGGGAGTTCATCCGGTTTTCCATGTATCTATGCTCCGGAAGTATCATGTCGACCTATCACATGTGTTAGACTTCAGCACAATTTAGCTAGATAAGAGTTTGGGTTATGAAGAGGAGCCAATTGCAATTATTTATACACATGTTCGCCCGTTGAGGTCCAAGAGGATTTCTGCAGTAAAAGTCCAGTGGAGGGGCCAACCAGTCGAGGAAGACATGCGGAGAAAATATCCACACTTATTTAGCACTCCAAGTATTATTCTAAACCCATTCGAGGAAGAACGTTTATTTAAGAGGTGGAGAATGTAATGACCCAACCGGTCATTTTGATTTTTAGAACCCCGTTCCCAAAAAATAAAACTCTCGGTATGTGCTTTTATTGATTTATGACTTGCAGGGATGGTTTGTTCGAGATTTGGAAGTGTTGGGGTTGAAATCGGAACACTTGATTCCTTAAGTTGGCCTTAAAAGGCCAAGTTTGACTAAGATCTGGATTTGACGGTTCCAATAGGTTCGTATGATGATTTTGGACTTGGGCGTATGTTCGAATCGGGTTTTGGATAATCCAGGAGTCTCTTGGCGCTTAATAGTGAAAATTAACTATTAAAATGTTTAAGTTCTTTAAATTTGATTTGGAGTAGGTTTTGGAGTAATTGAAGTCCGTTTGGAATTTCGAGTTTGGGAATAGTTTCGTATAGTGATTTACGACTTACACGCAAAATTTTGTGTCATTCCGAATAGTTTAAGTACGTTTCGGCGCATTGGAAGTAAATTGAAGAACTTGAAGTTCTTAAGTTTGATTCAATTTGGTTTGGGGTATGATTCTTAGTTTTGATGTTATTTTACACGTTCCGAGAGTTCGAGCGAGTCCGTTTTATGATTTCAAACTTGTTGGTATGTTCGGACGGGGCCCCGAGTGTTAACCGGACGAGGCTCGGACCAATTTTGAAATTTAGGGCCATAGCTGAAGCTCCTAGCTACTATCAGAATCGCACAAGTGCTTGGCCAACCGCAAGTGCGGCACTAGCTCGCAGAAGCAAACAGTTCCGTAGGTGCGAAGGGTTTAGGCGCAGAAGCGGGCGCGCAGGTGCGGTCCTTTGGGCGCAGGTGCGGAGCCAGTCCAAGAGGCAAAATCTCGCACCTGCGAGGCTCATTCCGTAGATACAGAACCGCAGGTGCGGCTAAGCCTCCGCTGGTGCGGAAATCACTGTTGGACAGAACCTTAAAACGGACGAAGCTCAGTTCATTTTTGTCCGGTTTTCTTCCATGTTTGGGAGATTTTGGAGCTTTTTGAGAGGGGATTTCAACTAGCAATTTGAAGGTAAGTTAATTCTACACACCCTGAGTTAAATACATAGATTATGGGTAGATTATAACTAGTAAATATTAGAAATCAAAGGTTTAGATGAAAAACCTAGATTTTTATAAAACGCGATTTGAACCACGAAAATGGTTATGGAATTGGATAGAAATTATATATTTAAGTTCTTGAGATTATGGGCAATGTTTTCATCCAAAAATTTACGGAATACGGGCACGTGGGCCCGGGGTGAATTTTAGGAATTGTACCATTTTGGGTTGGATAATTAATTTAATATCCTAAATTTGAATTATTGAACATGTATTAATTATCTTGTATAATATGTGGATAGTTTTGGATTTTTCGGCATCGAATTGTGAATTTAACGAGACGTGGTGATCGGAAAGTGGACTTTGAGACAAGGAAAGTCTCTTGTCTAATCTTGTGAGGGGAAAATTACCCCATAGGTAATTAAATTAATAAGTATTGTTAATTGTGGGGGCTACGTACGCACGAGGTGACGATAGTCCATGCGTAGCAACTATTAATGTTAAAGTTCGGGTAGTTTAGAACTCAAATCATGAATTACTAGTGTAAATTGTATTCTTTACTTAATTAAATTATTATATATATATATTGTGAATTGTTAGGGAAGATATTAAAAGATGGAAATCATATATATATATATATTGTGAATTGTTAGGGAAGATATTAAAAGATGGAAATCCCTTATACTAAAGTTTTTATGTTTAAATTAATTAATTATTAAAAAAAATTGTTCATCCTCTCTAATTGATCTCATAATAAATATACTCTCCTTCAGGAGGTACATAAGAAAATGTCCTCCTTTCTTATGGAGCGAGCCGAATGCCTCGGCAAGATAGATGCATCTATGGATTGCGTCGCACGTCCCCCGGCGGCAGAAATCGTGTCTAATAATAATAATTACGCGATACCTGTCTATTTTAATTGTAGCTTGTGAATTTAATTAATAGATTGGGAAATGTTGCATTTGAAAGATTTTATTATTTCTGCTAATTGAATAAACTTATTGTTAACTCTGTGAATCATGCTGATTTAAATAAATCTATTTTATTCTTTTTATTATTGTTGACCCTTAGTGAGTGTCAAAGTCGACCATCTTGTCTCTACCTCTTCGAGATTAGGCTTGATACTTACCGGGTACACGTTGTTTACGTACTCATATTACATTTCCTGCACTTTTTGCACGCACCCACGATTTCCAAAGGCTTAGTGGTGAGCTGCCCTTCTGAGGCATTCTGCAGCTACCAATGCCTCTTCCCGGAGACTTTGTTCTGTCTATTTTATTTCAGACAGTATTTGAAATTTTTGTATAATCTACTAGATGCTCATACACTTGTGACACCATGTCTTGGCACACAGATTGGTAGAATTTGGATTCGTATTATTTTTCTTGGATTTAAATTAATCGGTATCTTTTCTAATTTCTTTAATATTGCTAGTAAAATAATAAAATTTCTTAGAAAATTATTCTGAAAATAATTGATATATGTTTAATTTATTAGTTGGCTTGCCTAGCCGTTGTGTTGGGCGCCATCACGACCTATAGGCAAAATTCGATCGTGACATCCATAATAATTGCGATGTCTAAATACCATCCCAGAACTGGAGTGACAAGTGCACGAGCTTCTAGAATAATACAAACAAGGGTCTGAATAAAAATAAAACTATCTGGAAGAAAACACACAGCCAAAATAAAGTAGAAGGGGACTTCAGAGCTGCGAACGCCGGGCAGCTATACCTCAAGTCTCCAATGGTAGCTGAATCCGAGCACAATCTACAGTACGACGATGGGACCAACTCTGGAATCTGCACAAGAAGTGCAGAGTGTAGTATGAGTACAACCGACCCCATGTACCCAGTAAGTGTCGAGCCTAACCTCGACGAATTAGTGACGAGGCTAAGGTAGGTCACTTACATTAACGTGTACGCAATAATAATAATAATAATAATAATAATAATAATAATAA
>AWOL01S0037790.1:3295-16106 GCA_000715115.1 Nicotiana otophora | reverse complement strand
TTTAAAAACTCAATTGAGTTGACTTTAGTCAACATTTTGAGCAAACGGACCCGGATCAGTATTTTGACAATTTTAGTAGGTCCGTATCGTGATTTGGGACTTGGGCGTATGCCCAGAATCGAATTCCGAGGTCCCTAGCCCGAGATATGGAATTTTGATAAAAAAACAATTAAAAGCTTGAAAGCTTAATGATTTCTAAGAAATTAGTGATGTTGGATTTATTGACCTAGAGTCTGTATTTTGGTTCTAGAGCTTAGTATAGGCCCCCTATAATATTTATGACATGTCTGCCGAATTAGGTGAGAATCGGAGTTGATTAGACGTGATTCGGACGTCCGATTGTAAAAATATAAGTTTTAAAGTTTTCTTGAAAACTACCTTTGATTTGGTGTCCGATTCGTAGTTTCAGGTGTTATTTTGGCGATTTGATCACGCGAGCAAGTTCGTATGATGTTTAAAGATTGGGGTGCATGTTTGGTTTAGATCCCCGAGGGCTCGGGTTAATTTCGGGTGGTTAACGGATCATTGTTGGACTTAAGAAAACTGCAGAAATCTGCTTCTAGTTTCCTTCTTCACATTCGCGAGGAGAGTTTCGCGTTCGCGAAGAGGAAATTTGGACTGCCACTTTTTGTGCTTCGCGTTCGCGACTAATGGAACGCGTTCATGAAGGGTCGAGGTGCAAAGCTTCGCGTTCGCGAAGGGAAAGAGGCTGGCCAGGAAAATTAGCCTTCGCGTTCGCGAAGGGCATCTCCCGTTCGCGAAGGCCAAGTCAGGCAAGCAGCATTCGCGAGGTAGCCCTCGCGTTCGCGAAGAGTAAAATTGTACAGCACAAATTTGTGCTTCGTGAACGCGAGACACTAACCGTATTCGCGAAGGGTAAAAATCCAAGAAATAGAACTTAAGTTCTGGAAATGGGGTTTCGACCCATTTTTAACTCTTTTCCATTTTTGAGCTCGGGTAAGGCAATTTTTGGGTGATTTGCATAGGAAAACATTGGGGTAAGTGTTCCTTATCCTATATTGATTATGTTTCATGATTTCATACTCATTTATATCATGAATCCGTGAAATTATGGAAGAAAAATCTAATTTTTATAAAATCTTCAAAAAATAAAAATTTAACATTTGAAGTTCCATTTGATATCGGAATTGGAAAAATTTGGTATAATTGAACTCGTATCAGAACGGGTGTCTGGATTTCGCGAGTGTTTTCAGGATTTGACACATAGGTCCCACTGTCGAATATAATAATGAATTTTAGATTTTTATCCGAAAAATTTATAAATTCATATGGAATTAATTCCTGTGATTCGTATTGAATATATCGAATTGTTTGTGAATAGATTTGAAGCTTTTGGAGGAAAATTTAAAAGAAAAAGTTGTAGTTGAATAATTGATTGGAATTTGCAAAGCGAGGTAAGTGCCATGGTTAACCTTGACTTGAGAGAATNCTTGAGGGAATAGAACCCTTAAATTATTTGTTATGTAAATTGCATGTGAATGACGTATAGGCGAGGTGACGAGTGTTTATACGTCGTCAAATTAATTGTTTGCCTGCTTACTTAAAATTAAATCATAAATTATTTTAAATCGTGAATTAATTATTGTAATAATTATTTCTCTCCTATTCCTTGTCAAATATTAATTCTTGAATTCCTGCATTAATTATTACATGCTATTTGAATTATGTGCCTTAATTGTCATTTGACATTTAGCATATTAAATATTAAATTGTATATTTTCTCTCTGATTTCTATAATAATTTTCTATTTGCCTTTGTTTTTTTTTGTAATTAAATAATAATTATTGTATGCTTGTTGTCTTATAATTTTATATTAATTGTTGTATTTATTGGGAGAATTTATGGAAGACAAATTAGAGTTTTATAAAATCTTTCAAAAATATAAAATGAAGATTTGAAGGTCAATCTGATGTCAGAATTTGATAAATTTTGTATGGTTGAACTCGTATCGGAACGAGTGTTCGGATTTTGTGAGTTTTTTCGGGATTCGAGATGTGGATCCCACTGTCAAATGTTTTAAAATGAATTTTGGATTTTAATCCGAAAAATTAGTAAATTCATATGGAATTAATTCCTACGATTCGTGTTGAGTATATTGAATTGTTTGTGACTTGATTTGAAGCTTTCGGACACGAATTCACGAGGCAAGGTTTATTGGAATCTTAAAATTGGTTACAAAGCGAGGTAAGTGTCGTGGTTAACCTTGACTTGAGGGAATAGAACCCTTGAATTATTTGTTATGTGAAATTCATGTGAACGACGTATAGGCGAGGTGACGAGTGTCTATACATTGCCAAATTAATTGTTTGCATAATTATTTGAAAATCATAAATTATTTTAAATCATGAATTATTTATTATATTAATTGTTTCTCTCATATTCCTTGCTCAATATTATGCCTTGAATCCTTGCTATAATTGCTACATGCTTATTTAATTTATGTGACTTAATTGCTACTTGATATTTAGCATACTAATTATTAAATTGCCTATTTTCTCCTTAATTTTTACAATTAATTGCTACTTGTCATCACTTATTTCTAAATAAATTATAATTATTGTATGCTTGTTGTTTTATAATTTCATATTAACTGTTGCATTTATTGGAGTAATTTCTTTTATAAGAATTGATAAATTATATTATTTGAGGAGCGGGTTGCACGCCGCAACAAAAATAAAAGTGAATATATTGGACTCCGGGTTGCACGACGCGACAGAAATTATTGAAATGAATATATTGGAGGAGCGGGTTGCATGCCACAATAGAATTGAATGAAAAGATATATTGAGGATCGGGTTGCACGTCGCAACGAGATTAAACGAAAATGAATATATTGTGGGATCGGGTTGCACACCGCAACGGAATTGAATATGAATATATTGTGGGATCGCGTTACACGCCGCAACGGAAATTGATTGAAATAATAATTGGTTATGACTGTCGAGTTGGCTTCAACTGTTGAAACGAGTTACCTGTTTTATTTCTATTATTATTGTTGTTATTATTATTATTATTATTATTATTATTATTATTGCGTATAGGTTAATGTAAGTGACTTGCCTTAGCCTCGTCACTACTTCGTCGAGGTTAGGTTCGGCACTTATTGGGTACATGGGGTCAGTTGTACTCATACTACATTCTGCACTTCTTGTGCAAATACCGGAGTTGGTCCCAGTGGCGTACTGTATATTTGCTCGGATTCAGCTATTCGCAAGAGACTTAAGGTATAATTGCACGGCGTTCGCAGTCTTGAAGTCCCCGTCCACTTTATCGTAGCTTTGTATTTCTTTCACACAGTTTCATTTTCATTCAGACCTTTATTTGTATTATTCTAGTAGCTCGTGCACTTGTGACACTAGTTCTGGGATGGTATTTAGACATCGTTGTTATTATGGATTATTCACTTTATTTCAAACTTTATTCTCGCATTTGTTTCTTTGTTATTAATTAATTTAAAATTATTTTAAAATGGCTAATATTATTCTAGCGTTGGCTTGCCTAGCAAGTGAAATGTTAGGTACCATCACGGTCCCGAAGATGGGAATTTTGGATCGTGAGAGATAGGCTCCTAATATAACTCAACAAAATTAATTCTAACACGCCTCATTACCAACCCAATTAATTAGAATAAATTTTCAGTTATATATAACTGTTGTATTTAATGTGTTTCAATATTTATTTTTTATTGTTGCATTCATTAGATTCAATGTTTGTATTTACTGTATTCACTATTTTGTATTCAGTATATTCAAATATTTTTGTATTAACAGTATTTTAGTTATTCCTAATACGTGTTATTACTGTTGTATTCAGTATATTTTATTGGTTGTATTTACTGTATTCTTATTTACATTCAGTGTATTATACTGTATTTCACTGTATTTTAAAATTAAATGTATTCACTGTTTAAATTATGTTCTATTTCAACGTTTGTATTTAGTACATTTCAATGTTTATATCATGTATTCATGCATACTAAAAATACAGACCTTCGAAATACATAAATACAGGCAAAAAAATAATATATTATACAAAAATACAATGTGTTTGAGTGAATTTGTAAAGAATACAATATATTTATATCTTTGTATGTAATAAATAGCAAAGAAGAAAAGAAAGTTCATTGGAGATGGCATTTTCCGGCCAAGCAAAATACTGTATACATCATATTTAAACTAAAAAAGGAGATGAACAAAAACCGGCCCTCAAATCTTCCCCGGCGTAGCCATGGACAGATCTGTTCACCTAAGAGGATAGCTCGCTGCTGCCACAGGGATTCCAGTTGTCGGCTTTTCACCGTAATCAGGCAATGAAGATTTTGAAACATAATCACTTGGAGCTGAGGGATTTATAACTTAAAAATTTGAATGTTTTTAGATTAACTGTGCTTAAACTTTAGACAGCAACGAGAGGAAATGAAGGATTCAGCCAGATTAGAAGGAAATATTTTGCTCGAAGGAGAGAAGGAAGAGAGAGATAGAAGAAAAATTTTATTGAGATTTTGAGAGAGAATCGTGTGTTAACTAAAAGAAAGAGAAAAAATATAACGTATTTCATGCTTAAATGGTATGGTATACCATAAATACTTATTTTGCTATAAAATATAAAAGGTAGCTATATAAAATAATATTTTAAAATAATTTTAATTTATAATAAATAAGATGTATATGTTTGTAAAATTTTCTAAAAAGAAGTTACTTAAAGTTAGAGGACTTCAGCAGTCCAATCTTTTACATTGTTCCGCTGTCTTAAACTGAATATATTCTAGTACTAGTATTTTGTTTTTCCGAAGTCAAATTTTAAAATCCTAGCAAAGAACTTTAATTTATCCAAAATGTGAAAAGTTGAGTCTTATGCAATACGATTATTCATCTTATTCAAATTTACTCTCAATAGAGGAAGAACACATTACGTTTGAAATAGAAGACCTAAGTTAATGCGCGAAATAAGCCTAGTATTGTGTATTAATTCAAAAGTTAGTTCACAAAGAAGCCTGTAACGGATAGGCAAAACGATATACATTACATACACCACAATATTCAAATAAAAACTTCTCTTAAGAAAATATTAAAATGTGTCAATTTTTTTGGATTAATAAAAATTAGTGTCAAGTGCCAACTAAAATGGAATGGAGAAAGTATATTTTACATACACTAAAAATGTAAATAATTGTTGCACTATTAGTTCATTTTAACTTATCTATAACAGGTTATTTATATATAAATTGACTTCTATGTTACTAAATTTTGATTATTATCTTTTTATTGTAGGTCACTTTGATTTGACTGTGTAAGAAATTGTACACGGTTAATATATAGAGAGAGAGTGATGGGGGAAGGTAAATTTTGACATGTATGATTCTTTTTCTTCAGAAGTATGATACTGAGAAGATAATCGATATGTGAATTAGTAAGGTGAAAGTTTTTAAATAAGTAACTCGCTTAAATGGGTGATGTTTTTCCATTTTCTTTTACACACCTAAGTTTTTGAATTAAATTGTAGGAGGTTTACAATCCACAATGAAGAATATTCCAATATATAAGGACGACGGACAATTTACTATCTGAACAATGACATGTGTTTCTACCTATTTTCGTTGAAGAGTCTCGTAAAACTTGTTTACCTAAAACAAATTGGTAGCAATTGAATTTGTACGTGATTTTAAGGATACGTGATATGTATTGGTACAAATTGAGAAAATATAAATACACGTATCGAAATTAGTTGTAAACGAAATAAATGCAAATCGAATGAATCAATTAGCATTGACCCTCAAATTTGGTTACCCTCAAACTAAGTGGGGAGTGAAATGATACAAGGACAAAATGATTGAATGTTGAAAACCAGAAGAAAGGCAATATATTGCTTATATTGCATGAATGAGTTTCACTATAAATGATCAGACCCCCTTTATATAGTAGGGAAGTTCTATTATTAATATAATTTCTAAATATAGCAAGGAATCTCATGATAGATTAATTAATTGGTCTCTCCTTGATATGCGCCAGGATTTTCGCCGAGATTCTCGTCCAATTGCGGATATTTCGGCTTTCTGTTTTTTGGCTTGATAAGCTTTCCTCGATCTTGGCCGATCTCGATCTTGATCGGTCTCTATTTTGCTCGATCTCGATCTTGATCGGTCTTTAGGTCACGAACTCGGCAACCTAACTTCGCATCATGGCTCGATATTACACGAGATTGAACTTTGCACTATCATGTTCTACGCTCGATAAGTCACATGAAATGCAGGTTCGATTTTGACCATATACAGATAGTCCCCTCGTTTCTTGGAAAGAAGATGGTGAGAAGCGCTATGAATTTTCGAACTCCGACTAGATGGGTAATGACATCAGCGACGAGCCCGATTATGACGTATGTGACAAAATGTCCCGTCGGTCCGGTTACCAAGGCATTAAATGCTTGTCAGTCGTTGGTCGGCCACTACGGGTTCTGAACCTCCATCATCAAGCTATAAGTATTCAAACTTTCACGCTCAAAAGCTCTTTCTACTTTTGCTTCTTCTTCAAAAAAAAAATCCCTTTGCTTCACAATTTTCACACCACCTTGTGCGCCTCTATAGTCCCCGACTCTATCGAGGGGGGTTGATCAAGCTTGCTCGCCGAGCCAATAAGGCTCCGTTCTCGAGCATAGATGAAGGTCGGGATCGAGGTTGGATGGGTCGATTTGTTCGAGTAAGGACTTCGGATCTGATCCCCGCTGAATACATGCCATTTTCCGAGAAATGAAACATGAAACATAAGTAGCACTTTGCTTAGAAGGTTTAATCTCGTTGCTTTTCATCTTATTTATTTTTTATTGATATTTTTTGGCATTGCAGCTATGGCCCAGATGCCGAGCCCAATTCCGGATATTAGAAAATGGGTTGAAGGCCTCGTGTTACAGAGGCCGTACTCAGAGCGTGCTTGGATGAAGTTGTCGAAGGGTCGATGGGAGGCTCGTAACCATGGTGAGTTTCCTTTTTAGAACGTTGATCGTTCAGACTTTTCTTCGAGCTTACTCATCTTTTTCTTTTGCAGGCTCGGAAAGGATGTTGCAATGAGGCCTCCATCTGGTGATGAAGTCATCCTTCCACCTGCTCCGAAGCAAGACAAAGAGAAGAAGAGAAAAGGGGCTCCGAGTTCCCCGGGCTCGGAAAAGAAAAAACCGACGAGGAAGTCTCGCAATCCCAAGGGGGACACTAGTGTTATGTCTTCGGAATTAATCAGCCGATTAAGAAACGAGCCCAAAGAAGGAGAAGAGGAAGATAATTCCCAACAAGTGGCCCGCGTGCGGGCTGGTACTTCGATACCACAGTCCTCCGATCTGGCGGAGGTCGAGGAGGGAGCTTTGGCCATAGTTCCTGAACCAGAAGGAGTTGAGGTCGCTCTGTCCTAAGCTGAGATGGTCGAGAGAGAAACCGAGCTCGAGGCTTCCCCGGCAGCGGAAGATGTCTCGAGGGACGAGCTTGGAGTGATTGATATTTTCGGATCCCCTCAGATTTCGGACGCTATGATCCACGAGGCCAATATGTTGGAAGGTCGCTCTTACGAAGGCATTCATGGGGCGACCGATACCCATGGCTTCTTGGATGGGTTTGAGTCTGCTGCTTCGGAGGATGCCACCGAGTTTGGTGGTTTATCGGTATCGAAAAAAGTACCGTCATTGGGCGCTACCGGTTCTTCATCGAGCCCAAAATCGGTGGACCGATTCTCGGCCCCAAGTGTTAATCCCAACCGTAGGTGAAATATAGTGCTTTCTATCCCGGCGGATGCCCGAATTTTCTCTCATCCTATGGGGATTGCTAGCTACCTTTGATCCTTGGTGACCGAGGAAGACCAAGCCGTGATGAACGCGGTGGAAGCCACTTGTCTTTTCAATGAGGACCAGCATGCTCTGAATCGGGTAACTTCAAAGTTTTCTCCATTATTTCTTTTAAACTTAAAGTTGTAGATAATTCTAACAACTTCTCCCTTGTTTGTAGGCTTCGGTGTTGCATCACGAGGCTTTCCTCCGAATTCGGGAGGAGCACGAGGTTAAGGTTCGGAACCTCACTGAGAAAAGTGATACCTACAAGCTTCTCAGTGAGAAGCTTCAGGTCGACTTAGTGACAGCTCGGGATGAGCATGCCGAGATGGCCGAGCAGGTATTCTGAGTTCTTCACAATAGTGAAGATGAATTGGAGATAACTACTAACGATCCGGTTCTGCAGGTTCTACAAAGGCTCGAACAAATCGGACGGCTCCAGACGCAGGTAGATGAGATACAGGCCGAGGGGGAAAAAATCAAAAAGAACATGGACATCCTAGCCTCGAAAAAGGAGACCGTCCAAGCGCAATTAGAGTTGACCGAGACCTAACTTCGAGCTGTAAAAGAGAAGGCCTCGGTATAGGTCGAGAAGATCAAGGAGCTTCAGTCTCTGTTGGATTTGGCCGTTTTTGATAAGGCAAGTTTGGCCAACGAACTCGAGGTGGCGAGGTTTGAGATGGTCGTGGCCAGATCTGAGGTGACCGTGGCCAACACAAAAGCTGATGCCAAAGTAGCCCAGTTTATGGTCACTGTCGAGGCCATCCAGGCCAAGGCCAAAGGCATGATAGATCATGCACAGTGGCAAGCTCGAAGGGAAGCCCTCGAGGGAGTTCATGCCCAGGGTTTCGATATTGCGGCTGAGATCAAAAATGCCAAATCTGAGGAAGCTAGGGCCCGGAGGCTGGCCTTTCCTGAGGAAGACTTCGAGCCTTTACAAAAGTTTTTTTCCCGAAAACATCTTAAGCTTTGAGATTTTTGCCGAGGGTAGCCTTTAGAGCCGGTTGTGAAAGAATTTTCTCTTTTTCGACGGCCCTTTTTTTCGTTACGGGTTTCGGACGTCTCCGAACCGTATTAAGTTGGCCGTAGCCGTTTGGTTTGGGAGCTACCCATTGGGCTTGTTTTTTCGTTTTATCCGGGCTTGCCCGAGATAATAGTCCCCGAGTGGGGTGGCCGTGACCTTCAGAAATTGGGGCGTTGCCTATTAGGTTTTTTGCTCCCGAGGCCCGATGACTTGGGCTGTTTGAGTCGGACGGCAGTCCCCGAGTGAGGGAGAGATCATTCGTATTCCGGTTATATATTGCCCTTGGGCTTGTTATTTTCGTAAGTTTTTTGATGTGTAAAGAGGGAAAAAATTTTAAAACATAAGATGATTGCAAGAATAGTACTTCTCTTTATTCTCGATCGAGACAATCATACATGCGTATGTGTTTTACGTCAGGGTTCGAACAATCTACGTGGGCACGACTTGTTTTGACCGTTTGGCCCTTACAACAAATCATGTCTATTGAGATCCTCCCTTTATGAAGTAGTTTCCAAGCTAGAGTTTATATTTGAAGATAAATGCATATCCGAGGGTAGCCCCCCAGTATTCGAGGTTGATTGCAAAGGAACCTTGGATATTGTTGGATTGATCTTTGTTGCCGATTCATAATCGGGCTTGATTCTAAGTTAGCACGATTCATCATCGCCTCATTAAAACCCTCACCGAAAAAACCCATTTAGGACAAAAAACAGTCTGAGGGAAAAAGAGTGCGATACATACTTTCAAACCTAAAGACTTCGTGCTGTTTGCTAAACAATTTATCGTCGTTTCTTGTCGACCACCTGCATGTGTTTTTTTGAAATAGAAAAGGAACGGAAAAAGGGCGTACCTTAACATTTGTACCGTTTTAGGTTAGATATGATCCAATTGTTTGGTAGTTGTTCCCCATTCATTGTTCCGAGCATGTAGGACCCTTTTTCCGGTGATCTCGAGAATTTGGTATGGTCCTTCCCAATTCGGACTCAATTTTCCTTTATTAGGATTTCGGGTGATTTTTCTTAGCACTAAGTCCCCGATATTAAAATATTGAAGTTTAGTTCTTCGATTGTAGTATCTCTCGAGTCGTTGCTTTTGGGCGGCTAATCAGACGAAGGTGGTTTCACGCCTTTCATCCAATAGTTCTAGGCTCATATTCATGGCCTCGTTATTTGATTCCTTTGTTGTATACCGAAATCGAATATTTGGGTCTCCGACTTCGACCGGTATTAGAGCTTCGGCGCCATAAACTAATGAGAATGGAGTTGCGCTGGTGCTAGACTTCGAGGTTATGCGGTATACCCAAAGAATTTCGGGTAGAATTTCCTTCCACTTTCCTTTGGCGTTGGATAGCCTCTTCTTAAGATTTTGGATGATGGTTTTGTTGGTTGATTCGGCTTGCCCGTTCCCACTGGGATGATAAGGTGTTGATAGGATTCTGTTGATATTGTGATCCTCGAGAAATTTGGTTGCTTTGCTGCCGATGAACTGTTTTCCATTATCACACATAATTTCGGATGGCATCCCGAATCGACATATGATGTGATCCCAAATGAAGTCAATGACTTCCTTCTCCCTAACTTTCTCAAAGGCCTGAGTTTCAACCTACTTAGAAAAATAGTCAGTCATAAATAAAATAAATTGAGCTTTACCTGGTGCTCATGGAAGAGAGCCAACAATGTCCATTCCCACTTCATGAATGGACATGGTGATAAAACCCAATGGAGTAGCTCCCCGGGTTGGTGAATCATTGGTGCATATCTTTGGTATTTGTCATATTTTCGAACAAACTATTTCGCATCTTTCTCCATGTCGATCCAGTAATAACCGGCTCTGATTACCTTTTGAACCAATTATTCGGCACCGGAATGATTTCTGCAAGTACCCTCGGGAACTTCCCTCAGAACATACCCGGTGTCTCCCGGCCCCGGACATATCGCTAGTGAACTATCGAACATTCCTCTGAACAAGGTTCCATCTTCAGACAAGGTGAATCGTGCTGCCTTCGTACGCAGGGCCCTTGATTCTTTCGAATCTGAGGGAAGCTTTCCGGTTCCCAAATACTCTTTGTATTTATTTCTCCAATCCCAGGTCAAGCTAGTGGTGTTTATCTCAGCGTGATTTTCTTCGACGATTGTCCTCATGAGTAGTACGACGGCCTCCGAATTAAGTTCGTTGTCTTCGACTGATGACCCTAAGTTTGCGATATCATCGGCCTCACTATTCTGATCTCGAGGCACATGTTGCAAAGTCCATTCCTTGAATCGGTGCAGAGTTACTTGCAACTTATCTAGGTACCTTTGCATTCATTCTTCTCTAAGTTCGAAAGTTCCGTTAACCTGATTCACCACGAGGAGGGAGTCACATTTGGCTTCGATCACCTCCGCTCCCAAGCTTTTGGCTAGTTCGAGACCTGCATTCATGGCCTCATATTCGACCTCGGTGTTAGTCAATTTTACAGTTCTAATAGATTGTCTAACCATATTACCCGTGGGTGGTTTAAGAACGATGCCGAGTCCGAAACCTTTTGCGTTCGAAGCACCATCCGTGAAGAGGGTCCAGATTCCCGAAGATGTACCTGATTTTGTCAATAGTTCTCTTTCGACCCCAGATACTAGGGCTGGCGTGAAGTCAGCCTCGAAGTCTGTTAAATTTGATACTTAATGGTTGTTCGGGGTCGATATTCAATATCATACCCGCTAATTTCTACGGCCCATTTGGCCAACCGTCCCGAAAGCTCGGGTTTATGCAAAATATTTCGAAGTGGATAAGTTGTTACAACACATGAGGGGTGACACTGAAAGTACGCTTTTAGTTTCCTAGAGGCGGTTATCAAAGCGAGCCCCAACTTTTCTAGGTGCGGATACCTAGTTTCGGCTTCACCTAAGGTTCGGCTAACGTAATAAATTAGAAATTGTGTACCTTGTTCTTCCCGGACTAGGACTCCACTCACCGCTACCTCTGATACTGCCAAATATAAGTACAGTTGTTCGTCCGCCCTCGGCGTGTGAAGCAGTGGCGGACTCGATAAGTAACGTTTAAGTTCTTCCAAGGCATGCTGGCACTCCGGTGTCCATGTAAAGTCATTTGGCTTCTTTAGTAACGAGAAACAATGATGGCTTTTATCGGAGGACCTCGAGATAAATCGCCCCAGGGCAGCTATGCGCTTGGTGAACCTCTGCACGACCTTTACATTGTCAACTGTCGTGATATCCTCGATAGCTTTGATCGTATCGGGGTTGATCTCGATTCCTCGGTTGGACACCATGAATCTGAGAAATTTGCCTGACTCGACCCCGAACACGCATTTTTCCCGGTTCAGCTTCATGTTATATTTCCTCAAGATATCGAAGGTCTCCTGCAAATGTTTTAAATACTCCTCTGCTCGCAGGGACTTAAGTAACATATCATCAATGTAAACTTCCATAGATTTCCCTATTTGTTCTTCGAACATCCGGTTTACTAGGCATTTGTACGTGGCACCAGCATGTTTTAATCCAAATAGCATTACATTAAGAAGCTAGGTTACCTCGTCTTTGACGAAAGCATGTTTGACCTCAGATTGGGGTCTTCTTTTTTGCTTTATCGGGTGGAACTTAGGGTCCAAGCTTAGTTTATGGGTGGTGATTTTTGGTGGGTCCATGTCATGTCGAGATGATATCAAGCGAAACAATCCATGTTAGCTATAAGAAATTGAACAAGCTTTTTCCTGAGCTCGGGATTTAACCCCATGCCCAGGTATACCTTTCGTTCGGGCAGACGTTCGATTAGTATGATTTCTCCTTCTCTTCAACCGTCGATTTTGTAGCGTCGGAATCATCGGGGATTATGAATGATCGAGGAACCCCGTAATCATCATCTTCGTCAGTCCCTTGCTTCTCTAGTTGGGTCGAGGCCGGCGTTTGTGATTGCTATTTGGCCTCCTGTTTTCCCTTCGAATTTGACCCCTTCGTTGATGAGAGTGAC